>JANJXV010001301.1:0-152399 GCA_024803745.1 Megascapheus bottae
ACTTCACACACCTCCATTCTATGACTTCACACACCTCCATTCTGTGACTTCACACACCTCCACTCTATGACTTCAAACACCTTCATTCTTACTTCACAAACATCCATTCTGTGACTTCTCACACCTCCATTCTGTGACTTCACACACCTTCATTCTGACTTCACACACCTCCATTCTGTGACTTCACACACCTTAATTCTGTGACTTCACACACCTCCATTCTGACTTCACATACCTCCATTCTATGATTTCACACACTTCCATTCTATGACTTCACACACCTCCATTCTGTGACTTCACACACCTCCGTTTTGACTTCACACACTTCCATTCTGTGACTTCACACACCTCCATTCTAGGACTTCACACACCTCCATTCGTTGATAACAAAAACACCATTCTATGACTTCACACAATTCCATTTTGACTTCACACACCTCCATTCTATGAGTTCACACACCTCCATTTTATGACTTCACACACCTCCATTCTAGGACTTCACACACCTCCATTCGTTGATATCAAAAACACCATTCTATGACTTCACACAACTCCATTTTGACTTCACACACCTCCTTTCTATGAGTTCACACACCTCCATTTTATGACTTCACACACCTCCATTCTGTGACTTCACACACCTCCATTCTGAGTTCACACACCTCCATTCTATGACTTCACACACCTCCACTCTATGACTTCAAACACCTTCATTCTTACTTCACAAACATCCGTTCTGTGACTTCACACACCTCCATTCTGTGATTTCACACACCTTCATTCTGACTTCACACACCTCCATTCTGTGACTTCATACACCTCACTTCTGTGACTTCACACACCTCCATTCTATGACTTCACACACCTCCCTTTTGTGACTTCACACACCTAAATTCTATGACTTCACACACCTCCATTGTGACTTCACACACATCCATTCTATGAGTTCACACACCTCCATTCTGACTTCACACACCTCCATTCCATGACTTCACACACCTCCATTCTGAGTTCACACACCTCCATTCTGTGACTTCACACACCTCCATTCTGACTTCACACACCTTCATTTTATGACTTCACACACATCCATTCTGTGACTTCTCCCACCTCCATTCTATGACTTCACAGTCTTCCATTGTGACGTCACACAAGTCCATTGTATGAGTTCACACATCTCCATTCTATGATTTCACACACCTCCATTCTGACTTCACACACCTCCATTCTATGACATCACAGCCCTCGAATCTTTGACTTCACTCACCTCCACTCTATGACTTCACACTCCTCCATTCTATGACTTCACACACCTCCTTTCTATGACTTCACCCACCTCAGTCTATGACTTCACACATCTCCATTCTGACTTCACACACCTCCATTCTGTGACTTCACACACCTCCATTCTATGACTTCACACACCTCAATTCTAAGACTTCACACACCTCCATTCTATGACTTCACACACCTCCATTCTGTGACTTCACACACCTCCATTCTATGACTTCAAACACCTTCATTCTTACTTCACAAACATCCATTCTGTGACTTCACACACCTCCTTTCTGTGACTTCACACACCTTCATTCTGACTTCACACACCTGCATTCTCTGACTTCACACACCTCAATTCTGTGACTTGACACACCTCCATTCTGACTTCACACACCTCCATTCTATGATTTCACACACCTCCATTCTATGACTTCACACACCTCCATTCTGTGACTTCACACACCTCCATTCTGACTTCACACCCCTCCATTCTGACTTCACACACATACATTCTGACTTCACACAGCTCCATTCTATGAATTCACACACCTCCATTCTGTGACTTCACACACCTCCGTTTTGCCTTCACACACTACCAATCTGTGACTTCACACACCTCCATTCTGTGACTTCACACACCTCTATTGTTTCATTTCACACACCTCCATTCTTTGACTTCACACACCGCCATTCCATGACTTCACAAACCTCCATTCTATGAGTTCACACACCTCCATTCTATGAGTTCACTCACCTCCAATTTGACTTCACACATCTCCATTCTATGACTTCACACACCTTCATTCTTACTTCAAAAACATCCATTCTCTGACTTCACACACCTCCATTCTATGACTTCACAAACCTCCATTCTGTGACTTCACACACCTCCATTCTGAGTTCACACACCTCCTTTCTATGACTTCACACACTTCAATTCTATGGCTTCACACACCTACATTCTGTGGCTTCACACACCTTCATTCTGACTTCACACACCTCCATTCTGTGACTTCATACACCTCAATTCTGTGACTTCACACACCTCCATTCTGACTTCACATACCTCCATTCTATGATTTCACACACCTCCATTCTATGACTTCACACACCTCCATTCTGTGACTTCACACACCTCCGTTTTGACTTCACACATTTCCATTCTGTGACTTCACACACCTCCATTCTAGGACTTCACACACCTCCATTCGTTGATATCAAAAACACCATTCTATGACTTCCCACAACTCCATTTTGACTTCACACACCTCCATTCTATGAGTTCACACACCTCCATTTTATGACTTCACACACCTCCATTCTATGACTTCACACACCTCCATTCGTTGACATCAAAAACAACCATTCTATGACTTCACACAACTCCATTGTGACTTCCCACACCTCCATTCTATGAATTCACACACCTCCATTTTATGACTTCACACACCTCCATTCTGACTTCACACACCTCCATTCTGACTTCACACACCTCAATTCTGTGACTTCACACACCTCCATTCAATGATTTCACACACTTCCATTCTATGACTTCACACACCTCCATTCTGTGACTTCACACACCTCCATTCTGTGACTTCACACACCTCCATTCTATGACTTCAAACACCTTCATTCTTACTTCACAAACATCCATTCTGTGACTTCACACACCTCCTTTCTGTGACTTCACACACCTTAATTCTGACTTCACATACCTCCATTCTCTGACTTCACACACCTCAATTCTGTGACTTGACACACCTCCATTCTGACTTCACACACCTCCATTCTATGATTTCACACACCTCCATTCTATGACTTCACACACCTCCATTCTGTGACTTCACACACCTCCATTCTGACTTCACACACCACCATTCTGACTTCACACACATCCATTCTGACTTCACACAGCTCCATTCTATGAATTCACACACCTCCATTCTGTGACTTCACACACCTCCGTTTTGCCTTCACACACTTCCAATCTGTGACTTCACACACCTCCATTCTGTGACTTCACACAACTCTATTGTTTCACTTCACACACCTCCATTCTTTGACTTCACACACCGCCATTCCATGACTTCACAAACCTCCATTCTATGAGTTCACACACCTCCATTCTATGAGTTCACACACCTCCAATTTGACTTCACACATCTCCATTCTATGACTTCACACACCTTCATTCTTACTTCAAAAACATCCATTCTCTGACTTCACACACCTCCATTCTACGACTTCACACACCTCCGTTTTGCCTTCACACACTTCCAATCTGTGACTTCACACACCTCCATTCTGTGACTTCACACACCTCTATTGTTTCACTTCACACACCTCCATTCTTTGACTTCACACACCGCCATTCCATGACTTCACAAACCTCCATTCTATGAGTTCACACACCTCCATTCTATGAGTTCACACACCTCCAATTTGACTTCACACATCTCCATTCTATGACTTCACACACCTTCATTCTTACTTCAGAAACATCCATTCTCTGACTTCACACACCTCCATTCTATGACTTCACAAACCTCCATTCTGTGACTTCACACACCTCCATTCTGAGTTCACACACCTCCTTTCTATGACTTCACACACTTCAATTCTATGGCTTCACACACCTCCATTCTGTGGCTTCACACACCTTCATTCTGACTTCACACACCTCCATTCTGTGACTTCACACACCTCAATTCTGTGACTTCACACACCTCCATTCTGACTTCACATACCTCCATTCTATGATTTCACACACCTCCATTCCATGACTTCACACAGCTCCATTCTCTAACTTCACACACCTCCGTTTTGACTTCACACACTTCCATTCTCTGACTTCACACACCACCATTCTAGGACTTCACACACCTCCATTCGTTGATATCAAAAACACCATTCTATGACTTCACACAACTCCATTTTGACTTCACACACCTCCATTCTATGAGTTCACACACCTCCATTTTATGACTTCAAACACCTCCATTCTATGACTTCACACACCTCCATTCGTTGACATCAAAAACAACCATTCTATGACTTCACACAACTCCATTGTGACTTCACACACCTCCATTCTATGAATTCATACACCTCCATTTTATGACTTCACACACCTTCATTCTGACTTCACACACCTCCATTCTGTGACTTCACACACCTCAATTCTGTGACTTCACACACCTCCATTCTGACTTCACACACCTCCATTCTATGACTTCACACACCTCACTTTTGTTACTTCACACACCTAAATTCTATGACTTCACACACCTCCATTGTGACTTCACACAACTCCATTCTATGAGTTCACACACCTCCATTCTGACTTCACACACCTCCATTCTATGACTTCACACACCTCCGTTCTGACTTCACACACCTCCATTCTGTGACTTCACAAAACTCCATTCTGTGATTTCACACACCTCCATACAATGACTTCACACACCTCCATTCCATGACTTCACACACCTCCATTCTGAGTTCACACACCTCCATTCTGTGACTTCACACACCTCCATTCTGACTTCACACACCTTCATTTTATGACTTCACACACGTCCATTCTGTGACTTCTCACACCTCCATTCTATGACTTCACAGTCTTCCATTGTGACGTCACACAACTCCATTGTATGAGTTCACACATCTCCATTCTATGATTTCACACACCTCCATTCTGACTTCACACACCTCCATTCTATGACATCACAGCCCTCGAATCTGTGACTTCACTCACCTCCACTCTATGACTTCACACTCCTCCATTCTATGACTTCCCACACCTCCTTTCTATGACTTCACCCACCTCAGTCTATGACTTCACACACCTCCATTCTGACTTCACACACCTCCATTCTGTGACTTCACACACATCCATTCTGAGTTCACACACCTCCATTCTGTGACTTCACACACCTCCATTCGTTGACATCAAAAACCACCATTCTAAGACTTCACACAACTCCATTTTAACTTCACACACCTCCATTCTATGAGTTCACACACCTCCATTTTATGACTTCACACACCTCCATTCTATGACTTCACACACCTCAATTCTATGACTTCACACACCTCCATTCTATGTCTTCACACACCTCCACTCTATGACTTCAAACACCTTCATTTTTACTTCAGAAACATCCGTTCTGTGACTTCACACACCTCAATTCTGTGATTTCACACACCTTCATTCTGACTTCACACACCTCCATTCTGTGATTTCACACACCTGAATTCTGTGACTTCACACACCTCCATTCTGACTTCACACACCTTCATTCTATGACTTCACACACCTCCATTCTATGACTTCACACACCTCGCTTTTGTGACTTCACACACCTAAAGTCTATGACTTCACACACCTCCATTGTGACTTCACACACCTCCATTCTATGAGTTCACACACCTCCATTCTGACTTCACACACCTCCATTCTATGACTTCACACACCTCCGTTCTGACTTCACACACCTCCATTCTGTGACTTCACAAAATTCCATTCTGTGATTTCACACACCTCCATACTAGGACTTCACACACCTCCATTCCATGACTTCACACACCTCCATTCTGAGTTCACACACCTCCATTCTGTGACTTCACACGCCTCCATTCTGACTTCACACACATTCATTTTATGACTTCACACACGTCCAATCTGTGACTTCTCACACCTCCATTCTATGACTTCACAGTCTTCCATTGTGACGTCACACAAGACCATTGTATGAGTTCACACATCTCCAATCTATGATTTCACACACCTCCATTCTGACTTCACACACCTCCATTCTATGACATCACAGCCCTCGAATCTGTGACTTCACTCACCTCCACTCTATGACTTCACACTACTCCATTCTACGACTTCCCACACCTCCTTTCTATGACTTCACCCTTCTCAGTCTATGACTTCACACACCACCATTCTGACTTCACACACCTCCATTCTGTGACTTCACACAACTCCATTCTATGACTTCACACACCTCAATTCTAAGACTTCACACACCTCCATTCTATGACTTCACACACCTCCATTCTGTGACTTCACACACCTCCATTCTATGACTTCAAACACCTTCATTCTTACTTCACAAACATCCATTCTGTGACTTCACACACCTCCTTTCTGTGACTTCACACACCTTCATTCTGACTTCACACACCTCCATTCTCTGACTTCACACACCTCAATTCTGTGACTTGACACACCTCCATTCTGACTTCACACCCCTCAATTCTGACTTCAAACACATCCATTCTGACTTCACACAGCTCCATTCTATGAATTCACACACCTCCATTCTGTGACTTCACACACCTCTGTTTTGCCTTCACACACTTCCAATCTGTGACTTCACACACCTCCATTCTGTGACTTCACACACCTCTATTGTTTCACTTCACACACCTCCATTCTTTGACTTCACACACCGCCATTCCATGACTTCACAAACCTCCATTCTATGAGTTCACACACCTCCATTCTATGAGTTCACACACCTCCAATTTGACTTCACACATCTCCATTCTATGACTTCACACACCTTCATTCTTACTTCAAAAACATCCATTCTCTGACTTCACACACCTCCATTCTATGACTTCACAAACCTCCATTCTGTGACTTCACACACCTCCATTCTGAATTCACACACCTCCTTTCTATGACTTCACACACTTCCATTCTATGACTTCACACACCTCCATTCTGTGGCTTCACACACCTACATTCTGAGTTCACACACCTCCATTCTGTGACTTCACACACCTCCATTCTGTGACTTCACACACCTCCATTCTGTGACTTCACACACCTCGATCCTATGACTTCACACACCTCCATTCTATGAATTAACACACCTCCATTCTGTGAGTTCACAAACCTCCATTCTATGACTTCACACACCTCCATTCTGTGACTTCACACACCTCCATTCTGAGTTCACACACCTCCATTCTATGACTTCACAAACCTCCATTCTGAGTTCACAGACCTCCATTCTATGACTTCACACACCTCCATTCTATGACTTCACTCATCTCCATTCTGACTTCACACACCTCCATTCTCACTTCACACACCTCAATTCTGTGACTTCATACACCTCCATTCTATGATTTCACACACTTCCATTCTATGACTTCACAAACCTCCATTCTGTGGCTTCACACACCTACATTCTGACTTCACACACCTCCATTCTGTGACTTCACACACCTCAATTCTGTGACTTCATACACCTCCATTTTATGATTTCACACACTTCCATTCTATGACTTCACACACCTCCATTCTGTGACTTCACACACCTCCATTCTGTAATTTCACACACCTCCAATCTGACTTCACACACCTCCATTCTATGACCTCACACACCTCCATTCGTTGACATCAAAAAACACCATTCTATGAGTTCACACAACTCCATTTTGACTTCACACACCTCCATTCTATGAGTTCACACACCTCCATTTTATGACTTCACACACCTCCATTCTATGACTTCACACACCTCAATTCTATGACTTCACACACCTCCATTCTATGACTTCACACACCTCCATTCTGTGACTTCACACACCTCCACTCTAAGACTTCAAACACCTTCATTCTTACTTCACAAACATCCATTCTGTGACTTCACACACCTCCATTCTGTGACTTCACACACCTTCATTCTGACTTCACACACCTCCATTCTGTGACTTCACACACCTCAATTCTGTGACTTCACACACCTCCATTCTGACTTCACATACCTCCATTCTATGATTTCACACACCTCCATTCTATGACTTCACACACCTCCATTCTGTGACTTCACACACCACCTTTTTGACTTCACACACCTCCATTCTGTGACTTCACACACCTCCATTCTGTGACTTCACACACCTCCGTTTTGACTTCACACACTTCCATTCTGTGACTTCACACACCTCCATTCTGTGACTTCACACACCTCTATTGTTTCACTTCTCACACCTCCATTCTTTGACTTCACACACCTCCATTCCATGACTTCACACACCTCCATTCTATGAGTTCACACACCTCCATTCTATGAGTTCACACACCTCCAATTTGACTTCATACACTTCCATTCTATGACTTCACACACATTCATTCTTAATTCAGAAACATCCATTCTCTGACTTCACACACCTCCATTCTATGACTTCACAAACCTCCATTCTGTGACTGCACACACCTCCATTCTGAGTTCACACACCTCCATTCTGTGACTTCACACACCTCCATTCGTTGACATCAAAAACCACCATTCTAAGACTTCACACAACTCCATTTTAACTTCACACACCTCCATTCTATGAGTTCACACACCTCCATTTTATGACTTCACACACCTCCATTCAATGACTTCACACACCTCAATTCTATGACTTCACACACCTCCATTCTATGACTTCACACACCTCCACTCTATGACTTCAAACACCTTCATTCTTACTTCACAAACATCCGTTCTGTGACTTCACACACCTCCATTCTGTGATTTCACACACCTTCATTCTGACTTCACACACCTACATTCTGTGGCTTCACACACCTCCATTCTTTGACTTCACACACCTCCATACTGACTTCACACACCTCCATTCTATGACTTCACACACCTCCATTCTATGACTTCACACACCTCCCTTTTGTGACTTCACACACATAAATTCTATGACTTCACACACCTCCATTGTGACTTCACACAACTCCATTCTATGAGTTCACACACCTCCATTCTGACTTCACACACCTCCATTCTATGACTTCACACACCTCCGTTCTGCCTTCACACACCTCCATTCTGTGACTTCACAAAACTCCATTCTGTGATTTCACACACCTCCATACTAGGACTTCACACACCTCCATTCCATGACTTCACACACCTCCATTCTGAGTTCACACACCTCCATTCTGTGACTTCACACACCTCCATTCTGACTTCACACACCTTCATTTTATGACTTCACACACGTCCATTCTGTGACTTCTCACACCTCCATTCTATGACTTCACAGTCTTCCATTGTAACGTCACACAAGTCCATTGTATGAGTTCACACATCTCCATTCTATGATTTCACACACCTCCATTCTGACTTCACACACCTCCATTCTATGACATCACAGCCCTCGAATCTGTGACTTCACTCACCTCCACTCTATGTCTTCACACTCCTCCATTCTATGACTTCCCACACCTCCTTTCTATGACTTCACCCACCTAAATCTATGACTTCACACACCTGCATTCTGACTTCACACACCTCCATTCTGTGACTTCACACACCTCCATTATATGACTTCACACACCTCAATTCTAAGACTTCACACACCTCCATTCTATGACTTCACACACCTCCATTCTGTGACTTCACACACCTCCATTCTATGACTTCAAACACCTTCATTCTTACTTCACAAACATCCATTCTGTGACTTCACACACCTCCTTTCTGTGACTTCACACACCTTCATTTTTACTTCACAAACATCCATTCTGTGACTTCACACACCTCCTTTCTGTGACTTCACACACCTTCATTCTGACTTCACACACCTCCATTCTCTGACTTCACACACCTCAATTCTGTGACTTGACACACCTCCATTCTGACTTCACACACCTCCATTCTATGATTTCACACACCTCCATTCTATGACTTCACACACCTCCATTCTGTGACTTCACACACCTCCATTCTGACTTCACACCCCTCCATTCTGACTTCATACACCTCCATTCTGACTTCACACAGCTCCATTCTATGAATTCACACACCTCCATTCTGTGACTTCACACACCTCCGTTTTGCCTTCACACACTTCCAATCTGTGACTTCACACACCTCCATTCTGTGACTTCACACACCTCTATTGTTTCACTTCACACACTTCCATTCTGTGACTTCACACACCGCCATTCCATGACTTCACAAACCTCCATTCTATGAGTTCACACACCTCCATTCTATGAGTTCACACACCTCCAATTTGACTTCACACATATCCATTCTATGACTTCACACACCTTCATTCTTACTTCAAAAACATCCATTCTCTGACTTCACACACCTCCATTCTATGACTTCACAAACCTCCATTCTGTGACTTCACACACCTCCATTCTGAGTTCACACACCTCCTTTCTATGACTTCACACATTTCCATTCTATGACTTCACACACCTCCATTCTGTGGCTTCACACACCTACATTCTGAGTTCACACACCTCCATTCTGTGACTTCACACACGTCCATTCTGTGACTTCACACACCTCCATTCTGTGACTTCACACACCTCGATCCTATGACTTCACACATCTCCATTCTATGAATTAACACAACTCCATTCTGTGAGTTCACAAACCTCCATTCTATAACTTCACACACCTCCATTCTGTGACTTCACACACCTCCATTCTGAGTTCACACACCTCCATTCTATGACTTCACAAACCTCCATTCGGAGTTCACAGACATCCATTCTATGACTTCACACACCTCCATTCTATGACTTCACTCAACTCCATTCTGACTTCACACACCTCCATTCTCACTTCACACACCTCAATTCTGTGACTTCATACACCTCCATTCTATGATTTCACACACTTCCATTCTATGACTTCACAAACCTCCATTCTGTGGCTTCACATACCTACATTCTGACTTCACACACCTCCATTCTGTGACTTCACACACCTCAATTCTGTGACTTCATACACCTCCATTCTATGATTTCACACACTTCCATTCTATGACTTCACACACCTCCATTCTGTGACTTCACACACCTCCATTCTGTGATTTCACACACCTCCAATCTGACTTCACACACCTCCATTCTATGACCTCACACACCTCCATTCGTTGACATCAAAAAACAGCATTCTATGACTTCACACAACTCCATTTTGACTTCACACACCTCCATTCTATGAGTTCACACACCTCCATTTTATGACTTCACACACCTCCATTCTATGACTTCACACACCTCAATTCTATGACTTCACACACCTCCATTCTATGACTTCACACACCTCCATTCTATGACTTCACACACCTCCACTCTATGACTACAAACACCTTCCTTCTTACTTCACAAACATCCATTCTGTGACCTCACACACCTCCATTCTGTGATTTCACACACCTTCATTCTGACTTTACACACCTATATTCTGTGGCTTCACACACCTCAATTCTGTGACTTCACACACCTCCATTCTGACTTCACACACCTCCATTCTATGACTTCACACACCTCCATTCTATGACTTCACACACCTCCCTTTTGTGACTTCACACACCTAAATTCTATGACTTCACACACCTCCATTGTGACTTCACACACCTCCATTCTATGAGTTCACACACCTCCATTCTGACTTCACACACCTCCATTCTATGACTTCACACACCTCCGTTCTGACTTCACACACCTCCATTCTGTGACTTCACAAAAATCCATTCTGTGATTTCACACACCTCCATACTATGACTTCACACACCTCCATTCCATGACTTCACACACCTCCATTCTGAGTTCACACACCTCCATTCTGTGACTTCACACACCTCCATTCTGACTTCACACACCTTCATTTTATGACTTCACACACGTCCATTCTGTGACTTCTCACACCTCCATTCTATGACTTCACAGTCTTCCATTGTGACGTCACACAACTCCATTGTATGAGTTCACACATCTCCATTTTATGATTTCACACACCTCCATTGTGACTTCACAAACCTCCATTCTATGACATCACAGCCCTCGAATCTGTGATTTCACTCACCTCCACTCTATGACTTCACACTCCTCCATTCTATGACTTCCCAAATCTCCTTTCTATGTCTTTACCCACCTCAGTCTATGACTTCACACACCTCCATTCTGACTTCACACACCTCCATTCTGTGACTTCACACATCTCCATTCGTTGACATCAAAAACCACCATTCTAAGACTTTACACAACTCCATTTTAACTTCACACACCTCCATTCTATGACTTCACACACCTCAATTCTATGACTTCACACACCTCCATTCTATGACTTCACACACCTCCACTCTATGACTTCAAACACCTTCATTCTTACTTCACAAACATCCGTTCTGTGACTTCACACACCTCCATTCTGTGATTTCACACACCTTCATTCTGATTTCACACACCTCCATTCTGTGACTTCACACACCTCAATTCTGTGACTTCACACACCTCCATTCTGACTTCACACACCTCCATTCTGTGACTTCACACACCTCAATTCTGTGACTTCACACACCTCCATACTAGGACTTCACACACCTCCATTCCATGACTTCACACACCTCCATTCTGAGTTCACACACCTCCATTCTGTGACTTCACACACCTTCATTCTGACTTCACACTCCTCCATTCTGTGACTTCACACACCTCAATTCTGTGACTTCACACACCTCCATTCTGACTTCACATACCTCCATTCTATGATTTCACACACCTCCATTCTTTGACTTCACACACCTCCATTCTGTGACTTCACACACCACCTTTTTGACTTCACACACCTCCATTCTGTGACTTCACACACCTCCATTCTGTGACTTCACACACCTCCGTTTTGACTTCACACACTTCCATTCTGTGACTTCACACACCTGCATTCTGTGACTTCACACATCTCTATTGTTTCACTTCTCAAACCTCCATTCTTTGACTTCACACACCTCCATTCCATGACTTCACACACCTCCATTCTATGAGTTCACACACCTCCATTCTATGAGTTCACTCACCTCCAATTTGACTTCACTCACCTCCACTCTGTGACTTCACACTCCTCCATTCTATGACTTCCCAAACCTCCTTTCTATGACTTTACCCACCTCAGTCTATGACTTCACACACCTCCATTCTGACTTCACACACCTCCATTCTATGACTTCACAAACCTCCATTCTGTGACTTCACACACCTCCATTCTGAGTTCACACACCTCCATTCTGTGACTTCACACACCTCCATTATATGACTTCACACACCTCAATTCTAAGACTTCACACACCTCCATTCTATGACTTCACACACCTCCATTCTGTGACTTCACACACCTCCATTCTATGACTTCAAACACCTTCATTCTTACTTCCCAAACATCCATTCTGTGACTTCACACACCTCCTTTCTGTGACTTCACACACCTTCATTCTTACTTCACAAACATCCATTCTGTGACTTCACACACCTCCTTTCTGTGACTTCACACACCTTCATTCTGACTTCACACACCTCCATTCTCTGACTTCACACACCTCAATTCTGTGACTTGACACACCTCCATTCTGACTTCACACACCTCCATTCTATGATTTCACACACCTCCATTCTATGACTTCACACACCTCCATTCTGTGACTTCACACACCTCCATTCTGACTTCACACCCCTCCATTCTGACTTCATACACCTCCATTCTGACTTCACACAGCTCCATTCTATGAATTCACACACCTCCATTCTGTGACTTCACACACCTCCGTTTTGCCTTCACACACTTCCAATCTGTGACTTCACACACCTCCATTCTGTGACTTCACACACCTCTATTGTTTCACTTCACACACTTCCATTCTGTGACTTCACACACCGCCATTCCATGACTACACAAACCTCCATTCTATGAGTTCACACACCTCCATTCTATGAGTTCACACACCTCCAATTTGACTTCACACATATCCATTCTATGACTTCACACACCTTCATTCTTACTTCAAAAACATCCATTCTCTGACTTCACACACCTCCATTCTATGACTTCACAAACCTCCATTCTGTGACTTCACACACCTCCATTCTGAGTTCACACACCTCCTTTCTATGACTTCACACATTTCCATTCTATGACTTCACACACCTCCATTCTGTGGCTTCACACACCTACATTCTGAGTTCACACACCTCCATTCTGTGACTTCACACACGTCCATTCTGTGACTTCACACACCTCCATTCTGTGACTTCACACACCTCGATCCTATGACTTCACACATCTCCATTCTATGAATTAACACAACTCCATTCTGTGAGTTCACAAACCTCCATTCTATAACTTCACACACCTCCATTCTGTGACTTCACACACCTCCATTCTGAGTTCACACACCTCCATTCTATGACTTCACAAACCTCCATTCGGAGTTCACAGACATCCATTCTATGACTTCACACACCTCCATTCTATGACTTCACTCAACTCCATTCTGACTTCACACACCTCCATTCTCACTTCACACACCTCAATTCTGTGACTTCATACACCTCCATTCTATGATTTCACACACTTCCATTCTATGACTTCACAAACCTCCATTCTGTGGCTTCACATACCTACATTCTGACTTCACACACCTCCATTCTGTGACTTCACACACCTCAATTCTGTGACTTCATACACCTCCATTCTATGATTTCACACACTTCCATTCTATGACTTCACACACCTCCATTCTGTGACTTCACACACCTCCATTCTGTGATTTCACACACCTCCAATCTGACTTCACACACCTCCATTCTATGACCTCACACACCTCCATTCGTTGACATCAAAAAACAGCATTCTATGACTTCACACAACTCCATTTTGACTTCACACACCTCCATTCTATGAGTTCACACACCTCCATTTTATGACTTCACACACCTCCATTCTATGACTTCACACACCTCAATTCTATGACTTCACACACCTCCATTCTATGACTTCACACACCTCCATTCTATGACTTCACACACCTCCACTCTATGACTACAAGCACCTTCCTTCTTACTTCACAAACATCCATTCTGTGACCTCACACACCTCCATTCTGTGATTTCACACACCTTCATTCTGACTTTACACACCTATATTCTGTGGCTTCACACACCTCAATTCTGTGACTTCACACAACTCCATTCTGACTTCACACACCTCCATTCTATGACTTCACACACCTCCATTCTATGACTTCACACACCTCCCTTTTGTGACTTCACACACCTAAATTCTATGACTTCACACACCTCCATTGTGACTTCACACACCTCCATTCTATGAGTTCACACACCTCCATTCTGACTTCACACACCTCCATTCTATGACTTCACACACCTCCGTTCTGACTTCACACACCTCCATTCTGTGACTTCACAAAAATCCATTCTGTGATTTCACACACCTCCATACTATGACTTCACACACCTCCATTCCGTGACTTCACACACCTCCATTCTGAGTTCACACACCTCCATTCTGTGACTTCACACACCTCCATTCTGACTTCACACACCTTCATTTTATGACTTCACACACGTCCATTCTGTGACTTCTCACACCTCCATTCTATGACTTCACAGTCTTCCATTGTGACGTCACACAACTCCATTGTATGAGTTCACACATCTCCATTTTATGATTTCACACACCTCCATTGTGACTTCACAAACCTCCATTCTATGACATCACAGCCCTCGAATCTGTGATTTCACTCACCTCCACTCTATGACTTCACACTCCTCCATTCTATGACTTCCCAAATCTCCTTTCTATGTCTTTACCCACCTCAGTCTATGACTTCACACACCTCCATTCTGACTTCACACACCTCCATTCTGTGACTTCACACATCTCCATTCGTTGACATCAAAAACCACCATTCTAAGACTTTACACAACTCCATTTTAACTTCACACACCTCCATTCTATGACTTCACACACCTCAATTCTATGACTTCACACACCTCCATTCTATGACTTCACACACCTCCACTCTATGACTTCAAACACCTTCATTCTTACTTCACAAACATCCGTTCTGTGACTTCACACACCTCCATTCTGTGATTTCACACACCTTCATTCTGATTTCACACACCTCCATTCTGTGACTTCACACACCTCAATTCTGTGACTTCACACACCTCCATTCTGACTTCACACACCTCCATTCTGTGACTTCACACACCTCAATTCTGTGACTTCACACACCTCCATACTAGGACTTCACACACCTCCATTCCATGACTTCACACACCTCCATTCTGAGTTCACACACCTCCATTCTGTGACTTCACACACCTTCATTCTGACTTCACACTCCTCCATTCTGTGACTTCACACACCTCAATTCTGTGACTTCACACACCTCCATTCTGACTTCACATACCTCCATTCTATGATTTCACACACCTCCATTCTATGACTTCACACACCTCCATTCTGTGACTTCACACACCACCTTTTTGACTTCACACACCTCCATTCTGTGACTTCACACACCTCCATTCTGTGACTTCACACACCTCCGTTTTGACTTCACACACTTCCATTCTGTGACTTCACACACCTGCATTCTGTGACTTCACACATCTCTATTGTTTCACTTCTCAAACCTCCATTCTTTGACTTCACACACCTCCATTCCATGACTTCACACACCTCCATTCTATGAGTTCACACACCTCCATTCTATGAGTTCACTCACCTCCAATTTGACTTCACTCACCTCCACTCTGTGACTTCACACTCCTCCATTCTATGACTTCCCAAACCTCCTTTCTATGACTTTACCCACCTCAGTCTATGACTTCACACACCTCCATTCTGACTTCACACACCTCCATTCTATGACTTCACAAACCTCCATTCTGTGACTTCACACACCTCCATTCTGAGTTCACACACCTCCATTCTGTGACTTCACACACCTCCATTCGTTGACATCAAAAACCACCATTCTAAGACTTCACACAACTCCATTTTAACTTCACACACCTCCATTCTATGAGTTCACACACCTCCATTTTATGACTTCACACACCTCCATTCTATGACTTCACACACCTCAATTCTATGACTTCACACACCTCCATTCTATGACTTCACACACCTCCACTCTATGACTATAAACACCTTCATTCTTACTTCACAAACATCCATTCTGTGACTTCACACACCTCCATTCTGTGATTTCACACACCTTCATTCTGACTTCACACACCTACATTCTGTGGCTTCACACACCTCAATTCTGTGACTTCACACACCTCCATTCTATGACTTCACACACCTACATTCTATGACTTCACACACCTCCCTTTTTTGACTTCACACACCTAAATTCTATGACTTCACACACCTCCATTGTGACTTCACACAACTCCATTCTATGAGTTCACACACCTCCATTCTGACTTCACACACCTCCATTCTATGACTTCACACACCTCCGTTCTGTCTTCACACACCTCCATTCTGTGACTTCACAAAACTCCATTCTGTGATTTCACACACCTCCATACTATGACTTCACACACCTCCATTCCATGACTTCACACACCTCCATTCTCAGTTCACACACCTCCATTCTGTGACTTCACACACCTCCATTCTGACTTCACACACCTTCATTTTATGACTTCACACACGTCCATTCTGTGACTTCTCACACCTCCATTCTATGACTTCACAGTCTTCCATTGTGACGTCACACAAGTCCATTGTATGAGTTCACACATCTCCATTCTATGATTTCACACACCTCCATTCTGACTTCACACACTTCCATTCTATGACATCACAGCCCTCGAATCTGTGACTTCACTCACCTCCATTCTGACTTCACACACCTCCATTCTGACTTCACACACCTCAATTCTGTGACTTCATACACCTCCATTCTATGATTTCACACACTTCCATTCTCTGACTTCACAAACCTCCATTCTGTGGCGTCACACACCTACATTCTGAGTTTACACACCTCCATTCTGTGACTTCACACACCTCCATTCTGTGATTTCACACACCTCCAATCTGACTTCACACACCTCCATTCTATGACTTCACACACCTCCATTCGTTGATATCAAAAACACCATTCTATTTGTTCACACAACTCCATTTTGACTTCACACACCTCCATTCTATGAGTTCACACACCTCCATTTTATGACTTCACACACCTCCATTCTATGATTTCACACACCTCCATTCTGTGATTTCACAAACCTCCAATCTGACTTCACACACCTCCATTCTGTGACTTCACACACCTCCACTCTATGACTTCAAACACCTTCATTCTTACTTCACAAACATTCATTCTGTGACTTCACACACCTCCATTCCGTGACTTCACACACCTTCATTCTGACTTCACACACCTCCATTCTGTGACTTCACACACCTCCATTCTGTGACTTCACACACCTTCATTCTGACTTCACACACCTCCATTCTGACTTCACACACCTCCATTCTATGATTTCACACACCTCCATTCTGTGACTTCACACACCTCCATTCTGTGACTTCACACACCTCCATTATGACTTCACACACTTCCATTCTGTGACTTAACACACCTCCATTCTGTGACTTCACACACCTCTATTGTTTCACTTCACACACCTCCATTCTTTGACTTCACACACCTCCATTCCATGACTTCACACACCTCCATTCTATGAGTTCACACACCTCCATTCTATGAGTTCACACACCTCCAATTTGACTTCACAAACCTCCATTCTATGACTTCACACACCTTCATTCTTACTTCAGAAATATCCATTCTCTGACTTCACACACCTCCATTCTATGACTTCGCAAACCTCCATTCTGTGACTTCACACACCTCCATTCTGAATTCACACACCTCTATTCTGTGACTTCACACACCTCCATTCTTCCTTCACACACCTCCATTCCATGACTTCACACACTTCCATTCTATGACTTCACACACCTCCATTATGTGGCTTCACACACCTCCATTCTGAGTTCACACACCTCCATTCTGTGACTTCACACACCTCCATTCTGTGTCTTCACACACCTCCATTCTGTGACTTCACACACCTCGATCCTATGACTTCACACACCTCCATTCTATGAATTCATACACCTCCATTCTGTGATTTCACACACCTCCATTCTATGACTTCACACACCTCCATTCTCTGACTTCACACACCTCCCTTCTGAGTTCACACACCTCCATTCTATGAATTCACAATCCCCCATTCTTAGTTCACAGACCTCCTTTGTATGACTTCACACACCTCTATTCGTTGACATCAAAAACAACCATTCTATGGCTTCACACAACTCCATTGTGACTTTACACACCTCCTTTCAATGAATTCACACACCTCCATTTTATGACTTAACACACCTCCATTCTATGACTTCACACACCTCCATTCTTTGACTTCACACACCTCCATTCTATGACTTCACAAACCTCCATTCTGAGTTCACAGACCTCCATTCTATGACTTCACACACCTCCATTCTATGAGTTCACTCACCTCCATTCTGACTTCACACACCTCCATTCTGACTTCACACACCTCAATTCTGTGACTTCATACACCTCCATTCAGTGATTTCACACACTTCCATTCTATGACTTCACACACCTCCATTCTGTGACTTCACACACCTCCATTCTGTGATTTCACACACCTCCAATCTGACTTCACACACCTCCATTCTATGACCTCACACACATCCATTCGTTGACATCAAAAAACACCATTCTATGACTTCACACAACTCCATTTTGACTTCACACACCTCCATTCTATGAGTTCACACACCTCCATTTTATGACTTCACACACCTCCATTCTATGACTTCACACAGCTCCATTCTGTGACTTCACACACCTCCACTCTACGACTTCAAACACCTTCATTCTTACTTCACAAACATCCATTCTGTGACTTCACACACCTCCATTCTGTGACTTCACACACCTTCATTCTGTCTTCACACACCTCCATTCTGTGACTTCACACACCTCAATTCTGTGACTTCACACACCTCCATTCTGACTTCACATACCTCCATTCTATGATTTCACACACCTCCATTCTATGAGTTCACACACCTCCATTCTGTGACTTCACACACCACCTTTTTGACTTCACACACCTCCATTCTGTGACTTCACACACCTCCATTCTGTGACTTCACACACCTCCGTTTTGACTTCACACACTTCCATTCTGTGACTTCACACACCTCCATTCTGTGACTTCACACACCTCTATTTTTTCACTTCTCACACCTCCATTCTTTGACTTCACACACCTCCATTCCATGACTTCACACACCTCTATTCTATGAGTTCACACACCTCCATTCTATGAGTTCACACAACTCCAATTTGACTTCATACACCTCCATTCTATGACTTCACACACATTCATTCTTACTTCAGAAACATCCATTCTCTGACTTCACACACCTCCATTCTATGACTTCACACACCTCCATTCTATGAGTTCACACACCTCCATTTTATGACTTCACACACCTCCATTCTATGACTTCACACACCTCAATTCTATGACTTCACACACCTCCTTTCTATGACTTCACACACCTCCACTCTCTGACTTCAAACACCTTCATTCTTACTTCACAAACATCCATTCTGTGATTTCACACACCTCCATTCTGTGATTTCACACACCTTCATTCTGACTTCACACACCTACATTCTCTGGCTTCACACACCTCAATTCTGTGACTTCACACACCTCCATTCTGACTTCACACACCTCCATTCTATGACTTCACACACCTCCATTCTATGACTTCACACACCTCCTTTTTGTGACTTCACACACCTAAATTCTATGACTTCACACACCTCCATTGTGACTTCACACAACTCCATTCTATGAGTTCACACACCTCCATTCTGACTTCACACACCTCCATTCTATGACTTCACACACCTCCGTTCTGACTTCACACACCTCCATTCTGTGACTTCACAAAACTCCATTCTGTGATTTCACACACCTCCATACTATATCTTCACACACCTCCATTCCGTGACTTCACACACCTCCATTCTGAGTTCACACACCTCCATTCTGTGACTTCACACACCTCCATTGTGACTTCACACACCTTCATTTTATGACTTCACACACGTCCATTCTGTGAATTCTCACACCTCCATTCTGACTTCACATACCTCCATTCTATGACATCACAGCCCTCGAATCTGTGACTTCACTCACCTCCATTCTATGACTTCACACTCCTCCATTCTATGACTTCCCACACCTCCTTTCTATGACTTCACCCACCTCAGTCTATGACTTCACACACCTCCATTCTGACTTCACACACCTCCATTCTGTGACTTCACACACCTCCATTCTATGACTTCACACACCTCAATTCTAAGACTTCACACACCTCCATTCTATGACTTCACACACCTCCATTCTGTGACTTCACACACCTCCATTCTATGACTTCAAACACCTTCATTCTTACTTCACAAACATCCATTCTGTGACTTCACACACCTCCTTTCTGTGACTTCACACACCTTCATTCTGAGTTCACACACCTCCATTCTCTGACTTCACACACCTCAATTCTGTGACTTGACACACCTCCATTCTGACTTCACTCACCTCCATTCTATGATTTCACACACCTCCATTCTATGACTTCACACACCTCCATTCTGTGACTTCACACACCTCCATTCTGACTTCACACCCCTCCATTCTGACTTCACACACCTCCATTCTGACTTCACACAGCTCCATTCTATGAATTCACACACCTCCATTGTGTGACTTCACACACCTCCGTTTTGCCTTCACACACTTCCAATCTGTGACTTCACACACCTCCATTCTGTGATTTCACACACCTCCATTCTGACTTCACACACCTCCATTCTATGACCTCACACACCACCATTAGTTGATATCAAAAACACCATTCTATGAGTTCACACAACTCCATTTTGACTTCACACACCTCCATTCTATGAGTTCACAAACCTCCATTTTATGACTTCACACACCTCCATTCTATGACTTCACACACCTCCATACTCTGATTTCACACACCTCCAATCTGACTGCACACACCTCCATTCTGTGACTTCACACACCTCCACTCTATGACTTCAAACACCTTCATTCTTACTTCACAAACATTCATTCTGTGACTGCACACACCTCCATTCTGTGACTTCACACACCTTCATTCTGACTTCACACACCTCCATTCTGTGACTTCACACACCTCCATTCTGTGACTTCACACACCTTCATTCTGACTTCACACACCTCCATTCTCTGACTTCACACATCTCAATTCTGTGACTTCACACACCTCCATTCTGACGTCACACACCTCCCTTCTATGATTTCACACACCTCCATTCTGTGACTTCACACACCTCCATTCTGTGACTTCACACACCTCCGTTTTGACTTCACACACTTCCATTCTGTGACTTCACACACCTCCATTCTGTGACTTCACACACCTCTATTGTTTCACTTCACACACCTCCATTCTTTGACTTCACACACTTCCATTCCATGACTTCACACACCTCCATTCTATGAGTTCACACACCTCCATTCTATGAGTTCACACACCTCCAATTTGACTTCACACACCTCGATTCTATGACTTCACACACCTTCATTCTTACTTCAGAAACATCCATTCTCTGACTTCACACACCTCCATTATATGACTTCACAAACCTCCATTCTGTGACTTCACACACCTCCATTCTGAATTCACACACCTCCATTCTGTGACTTCACACACCTCCATTCTTCCTTCACACACCTCCATTCCATGACTTCACACACTTCCATTCTATGACTTCACACACCTCCATTCTGTGGCTTCACACACCTCCATTCTGAGTTCACACACCTCCATTCTGTGACTTCACACACCTCCATTCTGTGACTTCACACACCTCCATTCTGTGACTTCACACACCTCGATCCTATGACTTCACACACCTCCATTCTATGAATTCACACACCTCCATTCTGTGATTTCACACACCTCCATTCTATGACTTCACACACCTCCATTCTGTGACTTCACACACCTCCCTTCTGAGTTCACACACCTCCATTCTATGACTTCACAATCCCCCATTATGAGTTCACAGACCTCCATTGTATGACTTCACACACCTCTATTCGTTGACATCAAAAACAACCATTCTATGGCTTCACACAACTCCATTGTGACTTCACACACCTCCATTCTATGACTTCACACACCTCCATTCTTTGACTTCACACACCTCCATTCTATGACTTCACAAACCTCCATTCTGAGTTCACAGACCTCCATTCTATGACTTCACACACCTCCATTCTATGAGTTCACTCACCTCCATTCTGACTTCACACACCTCCATTCTGACTTCACACACCTCAGTTCTGTGACTTCACACACCTCCATTCAATGATTTCACACACTTCCATTCTATGACTTCACACACCTCCATTCTGTGGCTTCACACACCTACATTCTGAGTTCACACACCTCCATTCTGTGACTTCACACACCTCCATTCTGTGATTTCACACACCTCCAATCTGACTTCACACACCTCCATTCTATGACTTCACACACCTCCATTCGTTGACATCAAAAAACACCCTTCTATGATTTCACACAACTCCATTTAGACTTCACACACCTCCATTCTATGAGTTCACACACCTCCATTTTATGACTTCACACACCTCCATTCTATGACTTCACACACCTCATTTCTATGACTTCACACACCTCCATTCTATGACTTCACACACCTCCATTCTGTGAATTCACCCACCTCCACTCTATGACTTCAAACAACTTCATTCTTACTTCATAAACATCCATTCTGTGACTTCACACACCTTCATTCTGACTTCATACACCTCCATTCTCTGACTTCACACACCTCAATTCTGTGACTTCACACACCTCCATTCTGACTTCACATACCTCCATTCTATGATTTCACAGACCTCTATTCTATGACTTCACAAACCTCCATTCTGTGACTTCACACACCTCCTTTTTGACTTCACACACCTCCATTCTGTGACTTGACACACCTCCATTCTGTGACTTCACACACCTCCGCTTTGACTTCACACACTTCCATACTGTGACTTCACACACCTCCATTCTGTGACTTCACACACCTCTATTGTTTCACTTCACACACCTCCATTCTTTGACTTCACACACCTCCATTCCATGACTTCACACACCTCCATTCTATGAGTTCACACACCTCCATATTATGACTTCACACACCTCCATTCTATGACTTCACACACCACCTATTTGACTTCACACACCTCCATTCTGTGACTTCACACACCTCAATTCTGTGATTTCACACACCTTCATTCTGACTTCATACACCTCCATTCTGTGACTTCACACACCTCAATTATGTGACTTCACACACCTCCATTCTGACTTCACACACCTCCATTCTATGACTTCACACACCTCCATTCTATGACTTCACACACCTCCATTTTGTGACTTCACACACCTCCATTCTATGACTTCACACACCTCGGTTTTGACTTCACACAGCTCCATTCTGTGACTTCACAAAACTCCATTCTGTGATTTCACACACCTCCATACTATGACTTCACACACCTCCATCTATTACTTCACACACCTCCATTCTGAGTTCACACACCTCCATTCTGTGACTTCACACACCTCCATTCTGACTTCACACACCTTCATTTTATGACTTCACACACCTCCATTCTGTGACTTCTCCCACCTCCATTCTATGACTTCACACTCTTCCATTGTGACGTCACACAACTCCATTCTATGAGTTCACACATCTCCATTCTATGATTTCACACACCTCCATTCTGACTTCACACACCTCCATTCTATGACATCACAGACCTCGAACCTGTGACTTCACTCACCTCCACTCTATGACTTCACTCTCCTCCATTCTATGACTTCCCACACCTCCTTTCTATGACTTCAACCACCTCAGTCTATGACTTCACACACCTCCATTCTGACTTCACACACCTCCATTCTGTGACTTCACACACCTCCATTCTATGACTTCACACACCTCAATTCTATGACTTCTCACACCTCCATTCTATGACTTCACACACCTCCATTCTGTGACTTCACACACCTCCATTCTATGACCTCAAACACCTTCATTCTTACTTCACAAACATCCATTCTGTGACTTCACACACCTCTATTGTTTCACTTCACACACCTCCATTCTTTGACTTCACACACCTCCATTCCATGACTTCACCCACCTCCATTCTATGAGTTCACACACCTCCATTCTATGAGTTCACACACCTCCAATTTGACTTCACACACCTCCATTCTATGACTTCACACACCTTCATTCTTACTTTAGAAACATCCATTCTATGACTTCACACACCTCCATTGTATGACTTCAAAAACCTCCATTCTGTGACTTCACAAACCTGCATTCTGGGTTCATACACCTCCATTCTATGACTTCACACACTTCCATTCTATGACTTCACACACCTCCATTCTTTGACTTCAAACACCTCCACTTTGAGTACACAAACCTCCATTGTGTGACTTCGCACACCTCCATTCTATGAATTCACACACCTCCATTCTATGACTTCACACACCTCCATTCTATGACTTCACACACCTCCATTCTGTGACTTCACCCACCTCCCTTGTGAGTTCACATACCTCCATTCTGTGATTCACACACCTACATTCTGTGACTTCACACACCTCCATTCTATGACTTCGACACCTCCATTCTATGACTTCACACACCTCCATTCTGTGACTTCACGCACCTCCATTCTATGACTTCCCACACCTCCATTCTGTGACTACACACACCTTGATTCTATGATTTCACATACCTCCATTCTGACTTCACACACCTCCATTCTATGACTTCACACACCTCCATTCTGACTTCACACAGTTCCATTGTGTGACTTCACAAAACTCCATTCTATGATTTCACACACCTCCATACTATGACTTCACACACCTCCATCTATGACTTCACACACCTCCATTCTGCGTTCACACACCTCCATTCTGTGACTTCACACACCTCCATTCTGACTTCACTCACCTCCATTATATGACTTCACAAACCTCCATTCTGTGACTTCACACACCTCCATTCTATGACTTCACACACTTCAATTTGACGTCACACACCTCCATTCTATGAATTCAGAAATCTCCATTCTATGACTTCACACACCTCCATTCTGACTTTACACACCTCCTTTCTATGACTTCACAAACCTCGAATCTGTGTCTTCACTCACCTCCACTGTATGACTTCACACTCCTCCATTCTATGACTTCTCACACCTCATTCTATGACTTCACCCACCTCCCGTCTATGACTACACACCTCCATTCGAGACTTCACACACCTCCATTGTGTGACTTCACACACCTCCATTCTGTGACTTCACACACCTCCATTCTTTGACTTCACAAACCTCTATTCTATGACTTCACACACCTCCATTCTATGATTTCACACACCTCCATTCTGTGATTCACACACCTGCATTCTGTGTTCACACAACTCAATTCTGTGAATTCACACACCACCATTCTGACTTCACACACCTCCATTCTATGACTTCACACACCTCCATTCTGTGACTTCACACACCTGCATTCTGATTTGACACACCTCCATTCTGTGACTTCACACACCTCCATTCTGACTTCACACAGCTCCATTCTATGACTTCACACAACTTCATTCTGTGACGTCACACACCTTCATTCCATGACTTCACAAACCTCCATTCTATGACTTCACACACCTCCATTTTTTGACTTCACACACCTCCATTCTAAGATTTCACACACCTCCATTGTGACTTCACACACCTCCATTCTATGAGTTCACACACCTCCATTCTGACTTCACACAGCTCCATTCTGTGACTTCACAAAACTCCATTCTATGATTCCACACACCTCCATACTATGTCTTCACACACCTCCATCTATGACTTCACACACCTCCATTCTGAGTTCACACACCTCCATTCTGTGACTTCACACACCTCCATTCTGACTTCACACACCTTCATTGTATGACTTCACACACCTCAATTCTATGACTTCACACACCTCCATTCTATAACTTCACACACCTCCATTCTGTGACGTCACACACCTCCATTCTATGACTTCAAACACCTTCATTCCTTCTTCACAAACATCCATTCTGTGACTTCACACACCTCCCTTCTGTGACTTCACACCTGCATTCTGACTTCACACACCTCTATTCTGTGAATTCACACACCTCAATTCTGTGACTTCACACACCTCCATTCTGACTTCACACACTTACATTCTATGTTTTCACACACCTCCATTCTATGAATTCACACACCTCCATTCTGTGACTTCACACACCTCCATTCTATGACTTCACACACCTCCATTCTGTGACTTCACCCACCTCCATTGTGAGTTCACATACCTCCATTCTGTGATTCACACACCTTCATTCTGTGACTTCACACAACTCCATTCTATGACTTCACACACCTCCATTCTATGACTTCCCACACCTCCATTCTGTGACTTCAAGCACCTCCATTCTATGACTTCACACACCTCCATTCTGTGACTTCACACACCTTGATTCTATGATTTCACATACCTCCAATCTGACTTCACACACCTCCATTCTATGTCTTCACACACCTCCATTCTGACTTCACACAACTCCATTGTGTGACTTCACAAAACTGCATTCTATGATTTCACACACCTCCATACTATGACTTCACACACCTCCATCTATGACTTCACACACCTCCATTCTGAGTTCACACACCTCCATTCTGTGACTTCACACACCTCCATTCTGATTTCACTCACCTCCATTGTATGACTTCACACACCTCCATTCTGTGACTTCACACACCTCCATTCTGATTTCACTCACCTCCATTGTATGACTTCACACACCTCCATTCTGTGACTTCACACACCTCCATTCTGATTTCACTCACCTCCATTGTATGACTTCACACACCTCCATTCTATGACTTCACACACCTCCATCCTTTGATTCACACACCTGCATTCTGTGTTCACACACCTCAATTCTGTGACTTCACACACCTCCATTCTGACTTCACACACCTTCATTTTATGACTTCACACACCTCCATTCTGTGACTTCTCCCACCTCCATTCTATGACTTCACACTCTTCCATTGTGACGTCACACAACTCCATTCTATGAGTTCACACATCTCCATTCTATGATTTCACACACCTCCATTCTGACTTCACACACCTCCATTCTATGACATCACAGACCTCGAACCTGTGACTTCACTCACCTCCACTCTATGACTTCACTCTCCTCCATTCTATGACTTCCCACACCTCCTTTCTATGACTTCAACCACCTCAGTCTATGACTTCACACACCTCCATTCTGACTTCACACACCTCCATTCTGTGACTTCACACACCTCCATTCTATGACTTCACACACCTCAATTCTATGACTTCTCACACCTCCATTCTATGACTTCACACACCTCCATTCTGTGACTTCACACACCTCCATTCTATGACCTCAAACACCTTCATTCTTACTTCACAAACATCCATTCTGTGACTTCACACACCTCTATTGTTTCACTTCACACACCTCCATTCTTTGACTTCACACACCTCCATTCCATGACTTCACCCACCTCCATTCTATGAGTTCACACACCTCCATTCTATGAGTTCACACACCTCCAATTTGACTTCACACACCTCCATTCTATGACTTCACACACCTTCATTCTTACTTTAGAAACATCCATTCTATGACTTCACACACCTCCATTGTATGACTTCAAAAACCTCCATTCTGTGACTTCACAAACCTGCATTCTGGGTTCATACACCTCCATTCTATGACTTCACACACTTCCATTCTATGACTTCACACACCTCCATTCTTTGACTTCAAACACCTCCAATTTGAGTACACAAACCTCCATTCTGTGACTTCGCACACCTCCATTCTATGAATTCACACACCTCCATTCTATGACTTCACACACCTCCATTCTATGACTTCACACACCTCCATTCTGTGACTTCACCCACCTCCATTGTGAGTTCACATACCTCCATTCTGTGATTCACACACCTACATTCTGTGACTTCACACACCTCCATTCTATGACTTCGACACCTCCATTCTATGACTTCACACACCTCCATTCTGTGACTTCACGCACCTCCATTCTATGACTTCCCACACCTCCATTCTGTGACTACACACACCTTGATTCTATGATTTCACATACCTCCATTCTGACTTCACACACCTCCATTCTATGACTTCACACACCTCCATTCTGACTTCACACAGTTCCATTGTGTGACTTCACAAAACTCCATTCTATGATTTCACACACCTCCATACTATGACTTCACACACCTCCATCTATGACTTCACACACCTCCATTCTGCGTTCACACACCTCCATTCTGTGACTTCACACACCTCCATTCTGACTTCACTCACCTCCATTCTATGACTTCACACACCTCCATTCTGTGACTTCACCCACCTCCATTGTGAGTTCACATACCTCCATTCTGTGATTCACACACCTTCATTCTGTGACTTCACACAACTCCATTCTATGACTTCACACACCTCCATTCTATGACTTCACACACCTCCATTCTGTGACTTCAAGCACCTCCATTCTATGACTTCACACACCTCCATTCTGTGACTTCACACACCTTGATTCTATGATTTCACATACCTCCAATCTGACTTCACACACCTCCATTCTATGTCTTCACACACCTCCATTCTGACTTCACACAACTCCATTGTGTGACTTCACAAAACTGCATTCTATGATTTCACACACCTCCATACTATGACTTCACACACCTCCATCTATGACTTCACACATCTCCATTCTGAGTTCACACACCTCCATTCTGTGACTTCACACACCTCCATTCTGATTTCACTCACCTCCATTGTATGACTTCACACACCTCCATTCTGTGACTTCACACACCTCCATTCTGATTTCACTCACCTCCATTGTATGACTTCACACACCTCCATTCTGTGACTTCACACACCTCCATTCTGATTTCACTCACCTCCATTGTATGACTTCACACACCTCCATTCTATGACTTCACACACCTCCATCCTTTGATTCACACACCTGCATTCTGTGTTCACACACCTCAATTCTGTGACTTCACACACCTCCATTCTGACTTCACACACCTTCATTTTATGACTTCACACACCTCCATTCTGTGACTTCTCCCACCTCCATTCTATGACTTCACACTCTTCCATTGTGACGTCACACAACTCCATTCTATGAGTTCACACATCTCCATTCTATGATTTCACACACCTCCATTCTGACTTCACACACCTCCATTCTATGACATCACAGACCTCGAACCTGTGACTTCACTCACCTCCACTCTATGACTTCACTCTCCTCCATTCTATGACTTCCCACACCTCCTTTCTATGACTTCAACCACCTCAGTCTATGACTTCACACACCTCCATTCTGACTTCACACACCTCCATTCTGTGACTTCACACACCTCCATTCTATGACTTCACACACCTCAATTCTATGACTTCTCACACCTCCATTCTATGACTTCACACACCTCCATTCTGTGACTTCACACACCTCCATTCTATGACCTCAAACACCTTCATTCTTACTTCACAAACATCCATTCTGTGACTTCACACACCTCTATTGTTTCACTTCACACACCTCCATTCTTTGACTTCACACACCTCCATTCCATGACTTCACCCACCTCCATTCTATGAGTTCACACACCTCCATTCTATGAGTTCACACACCTCCAATTTGACTTCACACACCTCCATTCTATGACTTCACACACCTTCATTCTTACTTTAGAAACATCCATTCTATGACTTCACACACCTCCATTGTATGACTTCAAAAACCTCCATTCTGTGACTTCACAAACCTGCATTCTGGGTTCATACACCTCCATTCTATGACTTCACACACTTCCATTCTATGACTTCACACACCTCCATTCTTTGACTTCAAACACCTCCACTTTGAGTACACAAACCTCCATTCTGTGACTTCGCACACCTCCATTCTATGAATTCACACACCTCCATTCTATGACTTCACACACCTCCATTCTATGACTTCACACACCTCCATTCTGTGACTTCACCCACCTCCCTTGTGAGTTCACATACCTCCATTCTGTGATTCACACACCTACATTCTGTGACTTCACACACCTCCATTCTATGACTTCGACACCTCCATTCTATGACTTCACACACCTCCATTCTGTGACTTCACGCACCTCCATTCTATGACTTCCCACACCTCCATTCTGTGACTACACACACCTTGATTCTATGATTTCACATACCTCCATTCTGACTTCACACACCTCCATTCTATGACTTCACACACCTCCATTCTGACTTCACACAGTTCCATTGTGTGACTTCACAAAACTCCATTCTATGATTTCACACACCTCCATACTATGACTTCACACACCTCCATCTATGACTTCACACACCTCCATTCTGCGTTCACACACCTCCATTCTGTGACTTCACACACCTCCATTCTGACTTCACTCACCTCCATTATATGACTTCACAAACCTCCATTCTGTGACTTCACACACCTCCATTCTATGACTTCACACACTTCAATTTGACGTCACACACCTCCATTCTATGAATTCACAAATCTCCATTCTATGACTTCACACACCTCCATTCTGACTTTACACACCTCCTTTCTATGACTTCACAAACCTCGAATCTGTGTCTTCACTCACCTCCACTGTATGACTTCACACTCCTCCATTCTATGACTTCTCACACCTCATTCTATGACTTCACCCACCTCCCGTCTATGACTACACACCTCCATTCGAGACTTCACACACCTCCATTGTGTGACTTCACACACCTCCATTCTGTGACTTCACACACCTCCATTCTTTGACTTCACAAACCTCTATTCTATGACTTCACACACCTCCATTCTATGATTTCACACACCTCCATTCTGTGATTCACACACCTGCATTCTGTGTTCACACAACTCAATTCTGTGAATTCACACACCACCATTCTGACTTCACACACCTCCATTCTATGACTTCACACACCTCCATTCTGTGACTTCACACACCTGCATTCTGATTTGACACACCTCCATTCTGTGACTTCACACACCTCCATTCTGACTTCACACAGCTCCATTCTATGACTTCACACAACTCCATTCTGTGACGTCACACACCTTCATTCCATGACTTCACAAACCTCCATTCTATGACTTCACACACCTCCATTTTTTGACTTCACACACCTCCATTCTAAGATTTCACACACCTCCATTGTGACTTCACACACCTCCATTCTATGAGTTCACACACCTCCATTCTGACTTCACACAGCTCCATTCTGTGACTTCACAAAACTCCATTCTATGATTCCACACACCTCCATACTATGTCTTCACACACCTCCATCTATGACTTCACACACCTCCATTCTGAGTTCACACACCTCCATTCTGTGACTTCACACACCTCCATTCTGACTTCACACACCTTCATTGTATGACTTCACACACCTCAATTCTATGACTTCACACACCTCCATTCTATAACTTCACACACCTCCATTCTGTGACGTCACACACCTCCATTCTATGACTTCAAACACCTTCATTCCTTCTTCACAAACATCCATTCTGTGACTTCACACACCTCCCTTCTGTGACTTCACACCTGCATTCTGACTTCACACACCTCTATTCTGTGAATTCACACACCTCAATTCTGTGACTTCACACACCTCCATTCTGACTTCACACACTTACATTCTATGTTTTCACACACCTCCATTCTATGAATTCACACACCTCCATTCTGTGACTTCACACACCTCCATTCTATGACTTCACACACCTCCATTCTGTGACTTCACCCACCTCCATTGTGAGTTCACATACCTCCATTCTGTGATTCACACACCTTCATTCTGTGACTTCACACAACTCCATTCTATGACTTCACACACCTCCATTCTATGACTTCACACACCTCCATTCTGTGACTTCAAGCACCTCCATTCTATGACTTCACACACCTCCATTCTGTCACTTCACACACCTTGATTCTATGATTTCACATACCTCCAATCTGACTTCACACACCTCCATTCTATGTCTTCACACACCTCCATTCTGACTTCACACAACTCCATTGTGTGACTTCACAAAACTGCATTCTATGATTTCACACACCTCCATACTATGACTTCACACACCTCCATCTATGACTTCACACACCTCCATTCTGAGTTCACACACCTCCATTCTGTGACTTCACACACCTCCATTCTGATTTCACTCACCTCCATTGTATGACTTCACACACCTCCATTCTGTGACTTCACACACCTCCATTCTGATTTCACTCACCTCCATTGTATGACTTCACACACCTCCATTCTGTGACTTCACACACCTCCATTCTGATTTCACTCACCTCCATTGTATGACTTCACACACCTCCATTCTATGACTTCACACACCTCCATCCTTTGATTCACACACCTGCATTCTGTGTTCACACACCTCAATTCTGTGACTTCACACACCTCCATTCTGACTTCACACACCTTCATTTTATGACTTCACACACCTCCATTCTGTGACTTCTCCCACCTCCATTCTATGACTTCACACTCTTCCATTGTGACGTCACACAACTCCATTCTATGAGTTCACACATCTCCATTCTATGATTTCACACACCTCCATTCTGACTTCACACACCTCCATTCTATGACATCACAGACCTCGAACCTGTGACTTCACTCACCTCCACTCTATGACTTCACTCTCCTCCATTCTATGACTTCCCACACCTCCTTTCTATGACTTCAACCACCTCAGTCTATGACTTCACACACCTCCATTCTGACTTCACACACCTCCATTCTGTGACTTCACACACCTCCATTCTATGACTTCACACACCTCAATTCTATGACTTCTCACACCTCCATTCTATGACTTCACACACCTCCATTCTGTGACTTCACACACCTCCATTCTATGACCTCAAACACCTTCATTCTTACTTCACAAACATCCATTCTGTGACTTCACACACCTCTATTGTTTCACTTCACACACCTCCATTCTTTGACTTCACACACCTCCATTCCATGACTTCACCCACCTCCATTCTATGAGTTCACACACCTCCATTCTATGAGTTCACACACCTCCAATTTGACTTCACACACCTCCATTCTATGACTTCACACACCTTCATTCTTACTTTAGAAACATCCATTCTATGACTTCACACACCTCCATTGTATGACTTCAAAAACCTCCATTCTGTGACTTCACAAACCTGCATTCTGGGTTCATACACCTCCATTCTATGACTTCACACACTTCCATTCTATGACTTCACACACCTCCATTCTTTGACTTCAAACACCTCCAATTTGAGTACACAAACCTCCATTCTGTGACTTCGCACACCTCCATTCTATGAATTCACACACCTCCATTCTATGACTTCACACACCTCCATTCTATGACTTCACACAACTCCATTCTGTGACTTCACCCACCTCCATTGTGAGTTCACATACCTCCATTCTGTGATTCACACACCTACATTCTGTGACTTCACACACCTCCATTCTATGACTTCGACACCTCCATTCTATGACTTCACACACCTCCATTCTGTGACTTCACGCACCTCCATTCTATGACTTCCCACACCTCCATTCTGTGACTACACACACCTTGATTCTATGATTTCACATACCTCCATTCTGACTTCACACGCCTCCATTCTATGACTTCACACACCTCCATTCTGACTTCACACAGTTCCATTGTGTGACTTCACAAAACTCCATTCTATGATTTCACACACCTCCATACTATGACTTCACACACCTCCATCTATGACTTCACACACCTCCATTCTGCGTTCACACACCTCCATTCTGTGACTTCACACACCTCCATTCTGACTTCACTCACCTCCATTCTATGACTTCACACACCTCCATTCTGTGACTTCACCCACCTCCATTGTGAGTTCACATACCTCCATTCTGTGATTCACACACCTTCATTCTGTGACTTCACACAACTCCATTCTATGACTTCACACACCTCCATTCTATGACTTCACACACCTCCATTCTGTGACTTCAAGCACCTCCATTCTATGACTTCACACACCTCCATTCTGTGACTTCACACACTTCAATTTGACGTCACACACCTCCATTCTCTGAATTCACAAATCTCCATTCTATGACTTCACACACCTCCATTCTGACTTTACACACCTCCTTTCTATGACTTCACAAACCTCGAATCTGTGTCTTCACTCACCTCCACTGTATGACTTCACACTCCTCCATTCTATGACTTCTCACACCTCATTCTATGACTTCACCCACCTCCCGTCTATGACTACACACCTCCATTCGAGACTTCACACACCTCCATTGTGTGACTTCACACACCTCCATTCTGTGACTTCACACACCTCCATTCTTTGACTTCACAAACCTCTATTCTATGACTTCACACACCTCCATTCTATGATTTCACACACCTCCATTCTGTGATTCACACACCTGCATTCTGTGTTCACACAACTCAATTCTGTGAATTCACACACCACCATTCTGACTTCACACACCTCCATTCTATGACTTCACACACCTCCATTCTGTGACGTCACACACCTCCATTCTATGACTTCAAACACCTTCATTCCTTCTTCACAAACATCCATTCTGTGACTTCACACACCTCCCTTCTGTGACTTCACACCTGCATTCTGACTTCACACACCTCTATTCTGTGAATTCACACACCTCAATTCTGTGACTTCACACACCTCCATTCTGACTTCACACACTTACATTCTATGTTTTCACACACCTCCATTCTATGACTTCACACACCTCCATTCTATGAATTCACACACCTCCATTCTGTGACTTCACACACCTCCATTCTATGACTTCACACACCTCCATTCTGTGACTTCACCCCCCTCCATTGTGAGTTCACATACCTCCATTCTGTGATTCACACACCTTCATTCTGTGACTTCACACAACTCCATTCTATGACTTCACACACCTCCATTCTATGACTTCACACACCTCCATTCTGTGACTTCAAGCACCTCCATTCTATGACTTCACACACCTCCATTCTGTGACTTCACACACCTTGATTCTATGATTTCACATACCTCCAATCTGACTTCACACACCTCCATTCTATGTCTTCACACACCTCCATTCTGACTTCACACAACTCCATTGTGTGACTTCACAAAACTGCATTCTATGATTTCACACACCTTCATACTATGACTTCACACACCTCCATCTATGACTTCACACACCTCCATTCTGAGTTCACACACCTCCATTCTGTGACTTCACACACCTCCATTCTGATTTCACTCACCTCCATTGTATGACTTCACACACCTCCATTCTGTGACTTCACACACCTCCATTCTGATTTCACTCACCTCCATTGTATGACTTCACACACCTCCATTCTGTGACTTCACACACCTCCATTCTGATTTCACTCACCTCCATTGTATGACTTCACACACCTCCATTCTATGACTTCACACACCTCCATCCTTTGATTCACACACCTGCATTCTGTGTTCACACACCTCAATTCTGTGACTTCACACACCTACATTCTGACTTCACACACCTCCATTCTATAACTTCACACACCTCCATTCTATGACTTCACACACCTCCATTCTGTGACTTCACACACCTCCATTCTGAGTTGACACACCTACATTCTGTGACTTCACACACCTCCATTCTGACTTCACACAGCTCCATTCTATGACTTCACACAACTCAATTCTGTGACGTCACACACCTCCATTCTATGACTTCACACACCTTCATTCTTATTTCACAAAAATCCATTCTATGACTTCACACACCTCCATTCTATGACTTCACACACCTCCATTTTTTGAGTTCACACACCTCCATTCTAAGATTTCACACACCTCCATTGTGACTTCACACACCTCCATTCTATGAGTTCACACACCTCAATTCTGACTTCACACACCTCCATTCTGTGACTTCACCCACCTCCATTGTGAGTTCACATACCTCCATTCTGTGATTCACACACCTTCATTCTGTGACTTCACACACCTCCATTCTGTGACGTCACACACATCCATTCTATGACTTCAAACACCTTCATTCTTACTTCATAAACATCCATTCTGTGACTTCACACACCTCCCTTCTGTGACTTCACACCTGCATTCTCACTTCACACACCTCTCTTCTGTGAATTCACACACCTCAATTCTGTGACTTCACACATCTCCATTCTGACTTCACACACCTCCATTCTATGAATTCAAACACCTCCATTCTGTGACTTCAGACACCTCCATTCTATGACTTCACACACCTCCATTCTGTGACTTCACCAACCTCCATTCTGAGTTCACACACCTCCATTCTGTGACTTCACACACCTTCATTCTGTGACTTCACAAACCTCCATTCTATGATTTCACACACTTCCATTCTGTGACTTCATACACCTCCATTCTGTGACTTCACACACCTCCATTCTATGACTTCACACAACTCCATTGTGACTTCACACACCTCAATTCTCTGATTTCACGCACTCCATTCTGACTTCACACTGCTCCATTCTGTGACTTCACAAAACTCCATTCTATGATTTGACACACCTCCATACTATGACTTCATACACCTCCATCCATGACTTCACACACCTCCATTCTGAATTCACACACTTCCATTCTGTGACTTTACACACACCCATTCTGACTTCACACACCTCCGTTGTATGACTTCACACACCTCCATTCTGTGACTTCACACACTTCCATTATGACGTCACACACCTCCATTCTATGAGTTCACATATCTCCATTCTATGACTTCACACACCTGCATTCTGACTTCACACACCTCCATTCTATGACTTCACAGACCTCGAATCTGTGATTTCACTCACCTCCACTCTATGACTTCACACTCCTCGATTCTATGACTTCCCACACCTTCTTTCTATGACTTCACCCAACCTCACTCTATGACTTCACACCTCCATTCTGAATTCACACACCTCCAGTCTGTGACTTCACACACCTCCCTTCTATGACTTCACACACCTCCATTCTTTGATTTCACACACCTTCATTCTTACTTCAGAAACATCCATTCTCTGACTTCACATACCTCCACTCTATGACTTCACAAACCTCCATTCTGTGACTTCACACACCTCCATTCTGAGTTCACACACATCCTTTCTATGACTTCACACACTTCCATTCTATGACTTCACACACCTCAATTCTGTGGCTTCACACACCTCCATTCTGAGTTCACACACCTCCATTCTGTGACTTCACACACCTCCCTTCTGTGACTTCACACACCTCCATTCTGTGACTTCACACACCTCAATCCTATGACTTCACACACGTCCATTCTATGAATTCACACACCTCCATTCTGTGATTTCACAAACCTCCATTCTATGACTTCACACACCTCCATTCTGTGACTTCACACACCTCCATTCTATGACTTCACACACCTCCATTCTATGACTTCACAAACCTCCATTCTGAGTTCACAGACCTCCATTCTATGACTTCACACACCTCCATTCTATGGCTTCACTCACCTCCATTCTGACTTCACACACCTCCATTCTGACTTCACACACCTCAATTCTGTGCCTTCTCAGACCTCCATTCTATGATTTCACACACTTCCATTCTATGACTTCACACACCTCCATTCTATGACTTCACACACCTCATTTCTGAGTTGACACACCTCCATTCTGTGATTTCACACACCTCCAATCTGACTTCACACACCTCCATTCTATGACTTCACACACCTCCATTCGTTGACATCAAAAATCACCATTCTATGACTTCACACAACTCCATTTTGACTTCACACACCTCCATTCTATGAGTTCACACACCTCCATTTTATGACTTCAGACACCTCCATTCTATGACTTCACACACCTCAGTTCTATGACTTCACACACCTCCATTCTATGACTTCACACACCTCCATTCTCTGACTTCACACACCTCCACTCTATGACTTCAAACACCTTCATTCTTACTTCACAAACATCCATTCTGTGACTTCACACACCTCCATTCTGAGTTCACACACCTCCTTTCTATGACTTCACACACTTCCATTCTATGACTTCACACACCTCAATTCTGTGGCTTCACACACCTCCATTCTGAGTTCACACACCTCCATTCTGTGACTTCGCACACCTCCCTTCTGTGACTTCACACACCTCCATTCTGTGACTTCACACACCTCAATCCTATGACTTCACACACGTCCATTCTATGAATTCACATACCTCCATTCTGTGATTTCACAAACCTCCATTCTATGACTTCACACACCTCCATTCTGTGACTTCACACACCTCCATTCTATGACTTCACACACCTCCATTCTATGACTTCACAAACCTCCATTCTGAGTTCACAGACCTCCATTCTATGACTTCACACACCTCCATTCTATGGCTTCACTCACCTCCATTCTGACTTCACACACCTCCATTCTGACTTCACACACCTCAATTCTGTGCCTTCTCACACATCCATTCTATGATTTCACACACTTCCATTCTATGACTTCACACACCTCCATTCTATGACTTCACACACCTCATTTCTGAGTTGACACACCTCCATTCTGTGATTTCACACACCTCCAATCTGACTTCACACACCTCCATTCTATGACTTCACACACCTCCATTCGTTGACATCAAAAATCACCATTCTATAACTTCACACAACTCCATTTTGACTTCACACACCTCCATTCTATGAGTTCACACACCTCCATTTTATGACTTCAGACACCTCCATTCTATGACTTCACACAACTCAGTTCTATGACTTCACACACCTCCATTCTATGACTTCACACACCTCCATTCTCTGACTTCACACACCTCCACTCTATGACTTCAAACACCTTCATTCTTACTTCACAAACATCCATTCTGTGACTTCACACCTCCATTCTGTGACTTCACACACCTTCATTTTGGCTTCACACACCTCCATTCTGTGACTTCACACACCTCAATTCTGTGACTTCACACACCTCCATTCTGACTTCACACAAATCCATTCTATGACTTCACACACCTCCATTCGATGCCTTCACACACCTCCATTTTGTGACTTCACTCAACTAAATTCTATGACTACACACACCTCCATTGTGGCTTCCCACACCTCCATTCTATGACTTCACACACCTCCATTCTATGACTTCAAACACCTCCATTTTGTGACTTCACACACTTCCATTCTATGACTTCACACACCTCCATTCTATGCCTTCACACACCTCCTTTGTGACTTCTCATACCTCCATTCTATGACTTCACACAGCTCCATTCTGACTTCACACATCTCCATTCTGTGACTCCAATAAACTCCATTCTATGATTTCACACACTTCCATACTATGACTTCACACACCTCCATCTATGACTTCACACACCTCCATTTTGAGTTCTCACACCTCCATTCTGTGACTTTACACACCTCCATTCTGACTTAATACACATCCATTGTATGACTTCACACACCTCCATTCTGTGACTTCACACACCTCCATTCTATGACTTCACACACTTCCATTGTGACATCACACACCTGCATTCTATGAGTTCACACATCTCCATTCTATGACTTCACACACCTCCATTCTGACTTCACACACCTCCATTCTATGACTTCACAGACCTCCATTCTATGACTTCCCACACCTTCTTTCTATGACTTCACCCACCTACATTCTGCGACTTCACACCTCCATTATGACTTCACACACCTCCATTCTCTGACTTCAATCACCTCCATTCCCTGACTTCACACACTTGCATTCTATGACTTCACACACCTCCATTCTATAACTACACACACCTCCATTCTTTGACTTCACACACCTCCATTCTATGACTTCACACACCTTTATTCTTCACAAACATCCATTCTATGACTTCACACACCTCCATTCTATGACTTCACACACCTCCATTCGGTGACTTCACAAACCTCCATTCTGTGTTCACGCACTTCAATTCTGTGACTTCACACACCTCCATTCTGACTTCACACATCTACATTCTATGACATCACACAACTGCATTCTATAACTACACACACCTCCATTCTGTGACTTCACACACCTCCATTCTGAGTTGACACACCTCCATTCTGTGACTTCACACACGTCCATTCTGACTTCACACAGCTCCATTCTATGACTTCACACACCTCATTCTCTGACGTCACACACCTCCATTCTATGACTTCACACACCTTCATTCTTACTTCAAAAACATCAATTCTATGACTTCACACACCTCCATTCTATGACTTCACACACCTCCATTTTGTGACTTCACACACCTCCATTATATGATTTCACACACCTCCATTGTGACTTTACACACCTCCATTCTATGAGTTCACACACCTCCATTCTGATTTCACACACCTCCATTCTATGACTTCACACACCTCCATTCTGACTTCACACAGCTCCATTCTGTGACTTCACAAAACTCCATTCTATGATTTCACACACGTCCATACTATGATTTCACACACCTCCATCTATGACTTCACACACCTCCATTCTGAGTTCACACACCTCCATTCTGTGACTTCACACACCTCCATTCTGACTTCACACACCTTCATTGCATGACTTCACACACCTCCATTCTGTGACTTCACACACCTCCCTTCTATGACTTCACACACTTCAATTGTGACGCACAAACCTCCATTTTATGAGTTCACACATCTCCATTCTATGATTTCACACACCTCCATTCTGACTTCACACACCTCCATTCTATGACTTCACACACCTCCCTTCTATGACTTCACACACTTCAATTGTGACGCACAAACCTCCATTTTATGACTTCACACACCTCCATTCTATGAGTTCACACACCTAAATTCTATGCCTTCACACAACTCCATTCTATGACTTCACACACCTCCATTGTGTGATTTCACACACCTCCATTCTATGACTTCAAACACGTAAATTCTATGACTTCACACAACTCCATTCTATGACTTCACACACCTCCATTCTGTGACTTCACACACCTCCATTCTGTCTTCACACACCTCTATTCTGTGTCTTCACATACCTCAATTCTGTGACTTCACACACTTCCATTCTGACTTCACACACCTCCATTCTATGATTTCACACACCTCCATTCTATGACTTGACCCAGCTCCATTCTATGACTTCACACACCTGCATTCTGTGACTTCACACACCTGCATTCTATGACTTCAAACACCTAAATTCTATGACTTCACACACCTCCATTCTGTGACTTCATACACCTCCATTCTGTGATTTCACACACCTCCATTCTATGAATTCACACACCTCCATTCTATGACTTCACACACCTCAATTCTGTGAGTTCACACACATCCATTCTATGACTTCACACACCTCCATTTTGACTTCACACACCTCTATTCTATGACTTCACACACCTCCATTCTGACTTCACACAGCTCCATTCTGTGACTTCACAAAACTCCATTCTATGATTTCACACACCTCCATACTATGACTTCACACACCTACATCTATGACTTCACACACCTCCTTCTATGACTTCACACACCTCCATTCTGAGTTCACACACCTCCATTCTGTGACTTCACACACCTCCATTCTATGACTTCAAACACCTAAATTCTATGACTTCACACAACTCCATTCTATGACTTCACACACCTCCATTCTGTGACTTCACACACCTCCATTCTGTCTTCACACACCTCTATCCTGTGTCTTCACATACCTCAATTCTGTGTCTTCACACACTTCCATTCTGACTTCACACACCTCCATTCTATGATTTCGCACACCTCCATTCTATGACTTCACCCAGCTCCATTCTATGACTTCACACACCTGCATTCTGTGACTTCACACACCTGCATTCTATGACTTCAAACACCTAAATTCTATGACTTCACACACCTCCATTCTGTGACTTCATACACCTCCATTCTGTGATTTCACACACCTCCATTCTATGAATTCACACACCTCCATTCTATGACTTCACACACCTCAATTCTGTGAGTTCACACACATCCATTCTATGACTTCACACACCTCCATTTTGACTTCACACACCTCTATTCTATGACTTCACACACCTCCATTCTGACTTCACACAGCTCCATTCTGTGACTTCACAAAACTCCATTCTATGATTTCACACACCTCCATACTATGACTTCACACACCTACATCTATGACTTCACACACCTCCTTCTATGACTTCACACACCTCCATTCTGAGTTCACACACCTCCATTCTGTGACTTCACAGAACTCCATTCGGACTTCACTCACCGCCATTGTATGACTTCACACACCTCCATTCTGAGTTCACACACCTCCATTCTATGACTTCACACACTTCCATTGTGACGTCACACACCTCCATTCTATGACTTCACACACCTCCATTCTTAATTCACACACCTCCATTCTATGACTTCACAGACCTCGTATCTTTGATTTCACTCACCTCCACTCTACGACTTCACACTCCTCCACTCTATAACTTCCCACACCTCCTTTCTATGACTTCACCCACCTCCATTCTGCGATTTCACACCTCCATTCTGACTTCACACACCTCCATTCCGTGACTTCACACACCTCCATTCTGAATTGACACACCTCCATCCTGTGACTTTACACACCTCCAATCTGACTACAGAACGCTCCATTCTATGAGTTCACACAACTCCATTCTGTGACGTCACACACGTCCATTGTATGACTTCACACACCTTCATTCTTACTTCAAAAACATCCATTCTATGACATCACACACCTCCATTCTATGACTTCACACACCTCCATTTTGTGACTTCACACACCTCCATTCTATGATTTCACACACCTCCATTGTGACTTCAAACACCTCCATTCTATGAGTTCACACACCTCCATTCTGACTTCACACACCTCCATTCTATGACTTCACACTCCTCCATTCTGGCTTCACACAGCTCCATTCTGTGACTCAAAAAAAATCCATTCTATGATTTCACACACCTCCATACTATGACTTCACACACCTCCATTCTGTGACTTCACACACCTCCATTCTGACTTCACACACATTCATTGTATGACTTCACACACCTCCATTCTATGACTTCACACACCTCCATTCTATGACTTCACAAACCTCCATTCTGAGTTCACAGACCTCCATTCTATGACTTCACACACCTCCATTCTATGGCTTCACTCACCTCCATTCTGACTTCACACACCTCCATTCTGACTTCACACACCTCAATTCTGTGCCTTCTCACACATCCATTCTATGATTTCACACACTTCCATTCTATGACTTCACACACCTCCATTCTATGACTTCACACACCTCATTTCTGAGTTGACACACCTCCATTCTGTGATTTCACACACCTCCAATCTGACTTCACACACCTCCATTCTATGACTTCACACACCTCCATTCGTTGACATCAAAAATCACCATTCTATAACTTCACACAACTCCATTTTGACTTCACACACCTCCATTCTATGAGTTCACACACCTCCATTTTATGACTTCAGACACCTCCATTCTATGACTTCACACAACTCAGTTCTATGACTTCACACACCTCCATTCTATGACTTCACACACCTCCATTCTCTGACTTCACACACCTCCACTCTATGACTTCAAACACCTTCATTCTTACTTCACAAACATCCATTCTGTGACTTCACACCTCCATTCTGTGACTTCACACACCTTCATTTTGACTTCACACACCTCCATTCTGTGACTTCACACACCTCAATTCTGTGACTTCACACACCTCCATTCTGACTTCACACAAATCCATTCTATGACTTCACACACCTCCATTCGATGCCTTCACACACCTCCATTTTGTGACTTCACTCAACTAAATTCTATGACTACACACACCTCCATTGTGGCTTCCCACACCTCCATTCTATGACTTCACACACCTCCATTCTATGACTTCAAACACCTCCATTTTGTGACTTCACACACTTCCATTCTATGACTTCACACACCTCCATTCTATGCCTTCACACACCTCCTTTGTGACTTCTCATACCTCCATTCTATGACTTCACACAGCTCCATTCTGACTTCACACATCTCCATTCTGTGACTCCAATAAACTCCATTCTATGATTTCACACACTTCCATACTATGACTTCACACACCTCCATCTATGACTTCACACACCTCCATTTTGAGTTCTCACACCTCCATTCTGTGACTTTACACACCTCCATTCTGACTTAATACACATCCATTGTATGACTTCACACACCTCCATTCTGTGACTTCACACACCTCCATTCTATGACTTCACACACTTCCATTGTGACATCACACACCTGCATTCTATGAGTTCACACATCTCCATTCTATGACTTCACACACCTCCATTCTGACTTCACACACCTCCATTCTATGACTTCACAGACCTCCATTCTATGACTTCCCACACCTTCTTTCTATGACTTCACCCACCTACATTCTGCGACTTCACACCTCCATTATGACTTCACACACCTCCATTCTCTGACTTCAATCACCTCCATTCCCTGACTTCACACACTTGCATTCTATGACTTCACACACCTCCATTCTATAACTACACACACCTCCATTCTTTGACTTCACACACCTCCATTCTATGACTTCACACACCTTTATTCTTCACAAACATCCATTCTATGACTTCACACACCTCCATTCTATGACTTCACACACCTCCATTCGGTGACTTCACAAACCTCCATTCTGTGTTCACGCACTTCAATTCTGTGACTTCACACACCTCCATTCTGACTTCACACATCTACATTCTATGACATCACACAACTGCATTCTATAACTACACACACCTCCATTCTGTGACTTCACACACCTCCATTCTGAGTTGACACACCTCCATTCTGTGACTTCACACACGTCCATTCTGACTTCACACAGCTCCATTCTATGACTTCACACACCTCATTCTCTGACGTCACACACCTCCATTCTATGACTTCACACACCTTCATTCTTACTTCAAAAACATCAATTCTATGACTTCACACACCTCCATTCTATGACTTCACACACCTCCATTTTGTGACTTCACACACCTCCATTATATGATTTCACACACCTCCATTGTGACTTTACACACCTCCATTCTATGAGTTCACACACCTCCATTCTGATTTCACACACCTCCATTCTATGACTTCACACACCTCCATTCTGACTTCACACAGCTCCATTCTGTGACTTCACAAAACTCCATTCTATGATTTCACACACGTCCATACTATGATTTCACACACCTCCATCTATGACTTCACACACCTCCATTCTGAGTTCACACACCTCCATTCTGTGACTTCACACACCTCCATTCTGACTTCACACACCTTCATTGCATGACTTCACACACCTCCATTCTGTGACTTCACACACCTCCCTTCTATGACTTCACACACTTCAATTGTGACGCACAAACCTCCATTTTATGAGTTCACACATCTCCATTCTATGATTTCACACACCTCCATTCTGACTTCACACACCTCCATTCTATGACTTCACACACCTCCCTTCTATGACTTCACACACTTCAATTGTGACGCACAAACCTCCATTTTATGACTTCACACACCTCCATTCTATGAGTTCACACACCTAAATTCTATGCCTTCACACAACTCCATTCTATGACTTCACACACCTCCATTGTGTGATTTCACACACCTCCATTCTATGACTTCAAACACGTAAATTCTATGACTTCACACAACTCCATTCTATGACTTCACACACCTCCATTCTGTGACTTCACACACCTCCATTCTGTCTTCACACACCTCTATTCTGTGTCTTCACATACCTCAATTCTGTGACTTCACACACTTCCATTCTGACTTCACACACCTCCATTCTATGATTTCACACACCTCCATTCTATGACTTGACCCAGCTCCATTCTATGACTTCACACACCTGCATTCTGTGACTTCACACACCTGCATTCTATGACTTCAAACACCTAAATTCTATGACTTCACACACCTCCATTCTGTGACTTCATACACCTCCATTCTGTGATTTCACACACCTCCATTCTATGAATTCACACACCTCCATTCTATGACTTCACACACCTCAATTCTGTGAGTTCACACACATCCATTCTATGACTTCACACACCTCCATTTTGACTTCACACACCTCTATTCTATGACTTCACACACCTCCATTCTGACTTCACACAGCTCCATTCTGTGACTTCACAAAACTCCATTCTATGATTTCACACACCTCCATACTATGACTTCACACACCTACATCTATGACTTCACACACCTCCTTCTATGACTTCACACACCTCCATTCTGAGTTCACACACCTCCATTCTGTGACTTCACACACCTCCATTCTATGACTTCAAACACCTAAATTCTATGACTTCACACAACTCCATTCTATGACTTCACACACCTCCATTCTGTGACTTCACACACCTCCATTCTGTCTTCACACACCTCTATCCTGTGTCTTCACATACCTCAATTCTGTGTCTTCACACACTTCCATTCTGACTTCACACACCTCCATTCTATGATTTCGCACACCTCCATTCTATGACTTCACCCAGCTCCATTCTATGACTTCACACACCTGCATTCTGTGACTTCACACACCTGCATTCTATGACTTCAAACACCTAAATTCTATGACTTCACACACCTCCATTCTGTGACTTCATACACCTCCATTCTGTGATTTCACACACCTCCATTCTATGAATTCACACACCTCCATTCTATGACTTCACACACCTCAATTCTGTGAGTTCACACACATCCATTCTATGACTTCACACACCTCCATTTTGACTTCACACACCTCTATTCTATGACTTCACACACCTCCATTCTGACTTCACACAGCTCCATTCTGTGACTTCACAAAACTCCATTCTATGATTTCACACACCTCCATACTATGACTTCACACACCTACATCTATGACTTCACACACCTCCTTCTATGACTTCACACACCTCCATTCTGAGTTCACACACCTCCATTCTGTGACTTCACAGAACTCCATTCGGACTTCACTCACCGCCATTGTATGACTTCACACACCTCCATTCTGAGTTCACACACCTCCATTCTATGACTTCACACACTTCCATTGTGACGTCACACACCTCCATTCTATGACTTCACACACCTCCATTCTTAATTCACACACCTCCATTCTATGACTTCACAGACCTCGTATCTTTGATTTCACTCACCTCCACTCTACGACTTCACACTCCTCCACTCTATAACTTCCCACACCTCCTTTCTATGACTTCACCCACCTCCATTCTGCGATTTCACACCTCCATTCTGACTTCACACACCTCCATTCCGTGACTTCACACACCTCCATTCTGAATTGACACACCTCCATCCTGTGACTTTACACACCTCCAATCTGACTACAGAACGCTCCATTCTATGAGTTCACACAACTCCATTCTGTGACGTCACACACGTCCATTGTATGACTTCACACACCTTCATTCTTACTTCAAAAACATCCATTCTATGACATCACACACCTCCATTCTATGACTTCACACACCTCCATTTTGTGACTTCACACACCTCCATTCTATGATTTCACACACCTCCATTGTGACTTCAAACACCTCCATTCTATGAGTTCACACACCTCCATTCTGACTTCACACACCTCCATTCTATGACTTCACACTCCTCCATTCTGGCTTCACACAGCTCCATTCTGTGACTCAAAAAAAATCCATTCTATGATTTCACACACCTCCATACTATGACTTCACACACCTCCATTCTGTGACTTCACACACCTCCATTCTGACTTCACACACATTCATTGTATGACTTCACACACCTCCATTCTATGACTTCACACACGTCCATTGTGACGTCACACACCTCCATTCTATGAGTTAACACATCTCCGTTCTATGACTTCACACAACTCCATTCTGACTTCACACACCTACATTCTATGACTTCACACACCTCCATTTTAACTTCACACTCCTCCATTCTATGATTTCACACACCTCCATTCTATGACTTCACCCAGCTCCATTCTATGCCTTCACACACCTCCTTCCTGTGACTTCACACACCCCCATTCTATGACTTCACACACCTCCATTATGATTTCACACACCTGCATTCTATGAGTTCACACAACTCCATTCTGATTACACACCTCAATTCTATGACTTCACACACCTCCACTCTGACTTCACACACCTCCATTCTGTGAATTCAAACAACTCCATTCTACGACTTACCACACCTCCATTGTATGACTTCACACAGCTCCATTCTATGACTTCACACACCTCCATTGTATGACTTCACTAACCTCCATTCTGAATTCACACATCTCCATTCTGTGACTTCTCATACCTCCATTCTGACTTCACACACCTCCATTCTATGACTTCACTCAACTCCATTCTGAATTCACACACCTCCATTCTGTTACTTCTCACACCTCCATTCTGACCTCACACACCTCCATTCGATGACTTCACACACCTCCATTCTAAGAGTTCACACACGTCCTTTCTATGAGTTCACACATTCATTTTGACTTCACACACCTCCATTCTATGACTTCACTCACCTTCATTCTTACCTCAGAAACATCCATTCTATGACTTTAAACACCTCCATTATATGACTTCACAAACCTCCATTCTGTGACTTCACACACGTCCATTCTGTGACTTCACACACCTCCATTCTGACTTCACACACCTCCATTCTATGACTTCACACACTTCAATTCTATGACTTCACACACCTCCATTCTGTGACTTCACACACCTCCATTCTGAGTTCACACACCTCCATTCTGTGGCTTCTCACACCTTCATTCTGTGACTTCACACATCTCCATTCTATGACATCACACTCCTCCATTCTATGACTTCACACACCGCAATTCTGTGACTTCACACACCTCCATTCTATGACTTCACACACCTCCATTGTGACTTCACACACCTCGATTCTATTACTTCACACACCTCCATTGTGACTTCACACACCTTGATTCTATGATTTAACACACCTCCATTCTGACTTCACACACCTCCATTCTATGACTTCACACACCTCCATTCTGACTTCACACAGCTCCATTCTGTGACTTCACAAAACTCCATTCTATGATTTCACACACCTCCATACTATGACTTCACACACCTCCATCTATGACTTCACACAGCTCCATTCTGAGTTCACACACCTCCATTCTATGACTTCACAAACCTCCATTCTGACTTCACACAGCTCCATTCTCTGACTTCACACACTTCCATTCTGTGACTTGAAACACCTCCATTCTATGATTTCACACATCCGTTCTATGACTTCATTCACCTCCATTTTGAATTCACACACCTCCATTCTGTGACTTCGCACACATCCATTCGATGACTTCACACACCTCCATTCTGTGACTTCACACACCTCCATTCTGTGACTTCACACACCTCCATTCTGTGACTTCACACACCTTGATTCTATGATTTCACATACCTCCATTCTGACTTCACACACCTCCATTCTATGACTTCACACACCTACATTCTGACTTCACACAGCTCCATTGTGTGACTTCACAAAAAGCCATTCTATGATTTCACACACCTCCATAGTAACATCACACACCTCCATCTATGACTTCACACACCTCCATTCTGAGTTCACACACCTCCATTCTGTGACTTCACACACCTCCATTCTGACTTCACTCACCTCCATTGTATGACTTCACACACCTCCATTCTGTGACTTCACACACCTCCATTCTATGACTTCACACACTTCAATTTGACGTCACACACCTCCATTCTATGAATTCACAAATCTCCATTCTATGACTTCACACACCTCCATTATGACTTTACACACCTCCATTCTATGACTTCACAAACCTCGAATCTGTGTCTTCACTCACCTCCACTGTATGACTTCACACTCCTCCATTCTATGACTTCTCACACCTCTTTCTATGACTTCACCCACCTCCCTTCTATGACCACACACCTCCATTCGAGACTTCACACACCTCCATTGTGTGACTTCACACACCTCCATTCTGTGACTTCACACACCTCCATTCTTTGAATTCACACACCTCTATTCTATGACTTCACAAACCTTCATTCTTACTTCACAAACATCCATTCTATGACTTCACACACCTTCATTCTATGATTTCACACACCTCCATTCTGTGATTCACACACCTGCATTCTGTGTTCACACACCTCAATTCTGTGAATTCACACACCTCCATTCTGACTTCACACACCTCCATTCTATGACTTCACACACCTCCATTCTATGACTTCACACTCCTCCATTCTGTGACTTCACACACCTCCATTCTGAGTTGACACACCTCCATTCTGTGACTTCACACACCTCCATTCTGACATCACACAGCTCCATTCTATGACTTCACACAACTCCATTCTGTGAAGTCACACACCTCCATTCTATGACTTCACACACCTTCAGTCTTATTTCACAAAAATCCATTCCATGAGTTCACACACCTCCATTCTACGACTTCACACACCTCCATTTTTTGACTTCACACACATCCATTCTAAGATTTCACACACCTCCATTGTGACTTCACACACCTCCATTCTATGAGTTCACACACCTCCATTCTGACGTCACACAGCTCCATTCTGTGACTTCACAAAACTCCATTCTATGATTCCACACACCTCCATACTATGTCTTCACACAACTCCATCTATGACTTCACACACCTCCATTCTGAGTTCACACACCTCCATTCTGTGACTTCACACACCTCAATTCTGACTTCACACACCTTCATTTTATGACTTCACACACCTCAATTCTATGACTTCACACACCTCCATTCTATAACTTCACACACCTCCATTCTGTGACGTCACACACCTCCCTTCTATGACTTCAAACACCTTCATTCTTTCTTCACAAACATCCATTCTGTGACTTCACACACCTCCCTTCTGTGACTTCACACCTGCATTCTGACTTCACACACCTCTATTCTGTGAATTCACACACCTCAATTCTGTGACCTCACACACCTCCATTCTGACTTCACACATCTCCATTCTATGTTTTCACACACCTCCATTCAATGACTTCACACACCACCATTCTAAGACCTCACACACCTCCATTCTGTGACTTCACCCACCTCCATTGTGAGTTCACATACCTCCATTCTGTGATTCACACACCTCCATTCTGTGACTTCACACAACTCCATTCTATGACTTCACACACCTCCATTCTATGACTTCACAGACCTCCATTCTGTGACTTCACGCACCTCCATTCTATGACTTCACACACCTCCATTCTGTGACTTCACACACCTTGATTCTATGGTTTCACATACCTCCATTTTGACTTCACACACCTCCATTATATGACTTTACACACCTCCATTCTGACTTCACACAACTCCATTGTGTGACTTCACAAAATTCCATTCTATGATTTCACACACCTCCATTCTATGACTTCACACACCTCCATCTATGACTTCACACACCTCCATTCTGAGTTCACACACCTCCATTCTGTGACTTCACACACCTCCAGTCTGACTTCACTCACCTCCATTGTATGACTTCACACATCTCCATTCTGTGACTTCACACACCTCCATTCTATGACTTCACACACTTCAATTGTGACGTCACACACCTCCATTCTATGAATTCACAAATCTCCATTCTATGACTTCACACACCTCCATTGTGACTTTACACACCTCCATTCTATGACTTCACAGACCTCGAATCTGTGTCTTCAGTCACCTCCACTGTATGACTTCACACTCCTCCATTCTATGACTTTTCACACCTCCTTGTATGACTTCAACCACCTCCCATCTATGACCGCACACCTCCATTTGAGACTTCACACACCTCCATTGTGTGACTTCACACACCTCCATTCTGTGACTTCGCACACCTCCATTCTTTGACTTCACACACCTCTATTCTATGACTTCACAAACCTTCATTGTTACTTCACAAACATCCATTCTATGACTTCACGCACCTCCATTCTTTGATTTCACACACCTCCATTCTGTGATTCACACACCTGCATTCTGTGTTCACACACCTCAATTCTGTGACTTCACACACCTCCATTCTGACTTCACGCACCTCCATTCTATAACTTCCCACACCTCCATTCTATGACTTCACACACCTCCATTCTGTGACTTCACACACCTCCATTCTGAGTTGACACACCTCCAATCTGTGACTTCACACACCTCCATTCTGACTTCACACAGCTCCATTCTATGACTTCACACAACTCCATTCTGTGACGTCACACACCTCCATTCTATGACTTCACACACCTCCATTCTATGATTTCACACACTTCCATCTATGACTTCACACACCTCCATTGTATGACTTCACACACCTCATTTCTGAGCTGACACACCTCCATTCTGTGATTTCACACACCTCCAATCTGACTTCACACACCTCCATTCTATGACTTCACACACCTACATTCTTTGACATCAAAAACCACCATTCTATGACTTCACACAACTCCATTTTGACTTCACACACCTCCATTCTATGAGTTCACACACCTCCATTTTATGACTTCACACACCTCCATTCTATGACTTCACACACCTCAGTTCTATGACTTCACACACCTCCATTCTATGACTTCACACACCTCCATTCTGTGACTTCACACACCTCCACTCTATGACTTCAAACACCTTCATTCTTACTTCACAAACATCCATTCTGTGACTTCACACACCTCCATTCTGTGACTTCACACACCTTCATTCTGACTTCACACACCTCCATTCTGTGACTTCACACACCTCAATTCTGTGACTTCACACACCTCCATTGTGACTTCACACACCTCCATTCTATGACTTCACACACCTCCATTCTATGACTTCACACACCTCCATTTTGTGACTTCACACACTTCCATTCTATGACTTCACACTCCTCTATTCTATGACTTCACACACCTCCATTGTGACTTCACATACCTCCATTCTATGACTTCACACAGCTCCATTCTGACTTCACACAGCTCCATTCTGTGACTCCACAAAACTCCACTCTATGATTTCACACACCTCCATACTATGACTTCACACACCTCCATCTATGACTTCACACACCTCCATTTTGAGTTCTCACACCTCCATTCTGTGACTTTAGACACCTCCATTCTGACTGAACACAGCTCCATTGTATGACTTCACACACCTCCATTCTGTGACTTCACACACCTCCATTCTACGACTTCACACACTTCCATTGTGACATCACACACCTGCATTCTATGAGTTCACACAACTCCATTCTATGACTTCACACACCTCCATTCTGCCTTCACACACCTCCATTCAATGACTTCACAGACCTCCATTCTATGACTTCCCACACCTTCTTTCTATGACTTCACCCACCTACATTCTGCGACTTCACACCTCCATTATGACTTCACACACCTCCATTCTCTGACTTCAATCACCTCCATTCTATGACTTCACACACTTCCATTCTATGACTTCACACACCTCCATTCTATAACTACACACACCTCCATTCTTTGACTTCACACACCTCCATTCTATGACTTCACACACCTTCATTTTTCACAAACATGCATTCTATGACTTCACACACCTCCATTCTATGAGTTCACACACCTCCATTCGGTGACTTCACAAACCTCCATTCTGTGTTCACGCACCTCAATTCTGTGACTTCACACACCTCCATTCTGACTTCACACATCTCCATTCTATGACTTCACACACCTGCAGTCTATAACTACACACACCTCCATTCTGTGACTTCACACACCTCCATTCTGAGTTGAGACACCTCCATTCTGGGACTTCACACAAGTCCATTCTGACTTCACACAGCTCCATTCTATGACTTCACACAACTCCATTCTCTGACGTCACACACCTCCATTCTATGACTTCACACACCTTCATTCTTACTTCAAAAACATCAATTCTATGACTTCACACACCTCCATTCTATGACTTCACACACCTCCATTTTGTAACTTCACACACCTCCATTATATGATTTCACACACCTCCATTTTGACTTCACACACCTCCATTCCATGAGTTCACACACCTCCATTCTGACTTCACACACCTCCATTCTATGACTTCACACACCTCCATTCTGACTTCACACAGGTCCATTCTGTGACTTCACAAAACTCCATTCTATGATTTCACACACGTCCATACTATGACTTCACACACCTCCATCTATGACTTCACACACCTCCATTCTGAGTTCACACACCTCCATTCTGTGACTTCACACACCTCCCTTCTATGACTTCACACACTTCCATTGTGACGCACACACCTCCATTTTATGAGTTCACACTTCTCCATTCTATGACTTCACACACCTCCATTCTGACGTCACAATCCTCCATTCTGTGACTTCACACACCTCCATTCTATGAGTTCACACACCTAAATTCTATGACTTCACACAACTCCATTCTATGACTTCACACACCTCCATTCTGTGACTTCACACACCTCCATTCTATGACTTCAAACACCTAAATTCTATGACTTCACACAACTCCATTCTATGACTTCACACACCTGTATTCTGTGACTTCACACACCTCCATTCTGACTTCACACACCTCTATTCTGTGTCTTCACATACCTCAATTCTGTGACTTCACACACTTCCATTCTGACTTCACACAACTCCATTCTATGATTTCATACACCTCAATTCTATGACTTCACACACCTCAATTCTTACTTCACATACTTCTATTCTGTGACTTCAAACACCTCCATTCTATGATTTCAGACACCTCCATTGTATGATTTCACACACCTCCATTCTATGACTTCACACACCTCCATTCAATGACTTCACTCACATCAATTCTGAATTCACACACCTCCATTCTGTGACTTCTCACACCTCCATTCTGACTTCACACACCTCCATTCTATGACTTCACTCACCTCCATTCTGAATTCACACACCTCCATTCTGTGACTTCTCACACCTCCATTCTGACTTCACCCATAACCATTCCATGACTTCACAAACCTCCATTCTGTGAATTCACACACCTCCATTCTGTGACTTCACACACCTCCATTCTGACTTCACTCACCTCCATTGTATGACTTCACACACCTCCATTCTGTGACTTCACACACCTCCATTCTATGACTTCACACACTTCAATTTGACGTCACACACCTCCATTCTATGAATTCACAAATCTCCATTCTATGACTTCACACACCTCCATTATGACTTTACACACCTCCATTCTATGACTTCACAAACCTCGAATCTGTGTCTTCACTCACCTCCACTGTATGACTTCACACTCCTCCATTCTATGACTTCTCACACCTCTTTCTATGACTTCACCCACCTCCCTTCTATGACCACACACCTCCATTCGAGACTTCACACACCTCCATTATGTGACTTCACACACCTCCATCCTGTGACTTCACACACCTCCATTCTTTGAATTCACACACCTCTATTCTATGACTTCACAAACCTTCATTCTTACTTCACAAACATCCATTCTATGACTTCACACACCTTCATTCTATGATTTCACACACCTCCATTCTGTGATTCACACACCTGCATTCTGTGTTCACACACCTCAATTCTGTGAATTCACACACCTCCATTCTGACTTCACACACCTCCATTCTATGACTTCACACACCTCCATTCTATGACTTCACACTCCTCCATTCTGTGACTTCACACACCTCCATTCTGAGTTGACACACCTCCATTCTGTGACTTCACACACCTCCATTCTGACATCACACAGCTCCATTCTATGACTTCACACAACTCCATTCTGTGAAGTCACACACCTCCATTCTATGACTTCACACACCTTCAGTCTTATTTCACAAAAATCCATTCCATGACTTCACACACCTCCATTCTATGACTTCACACACCTCCATTTTTTGACTTCACACACATCCATTCTAAGATTTCACACACATCCATTGTGACTTCACACACCTCCGTTCTATGAGTTCACACACCTCCATTCTGACTTCACACAGCTCCATTCTGTGACTTCACAAAACTCCATTCTATGATTCCACACACCTCCATACTATGTCTTCACACAACTCCATCTATGACTTCACACACCTCCATTCTGAGTTCACACACCTCCATTCTGTGACTTCACACACCTCAATTCTGACTTCACACACCTTCATTTTATGACTTCACACACCTCAATTCTATGACTTCACACACCTCCATTCTATAACTTCACACACCTCCATTCTGTGACGTCACACACCTCCCTTCTATGACTTCAAACACCTTCATTCTTTCTTCACAAACATCCATTCTGTGACTTCACACACCTCCCTTCTGTGACTTCACACCTGCATTCTGACTTCACACACCTGTATTCTGTGAATTCACACACCTCAATTCTGTGACCTCACACACCTCCATTCTGACTTCACACATCTCCATTCTATGTTTTCACACACCTCCATTCAATGACTTCACACACCACCATTCTATGACTTCACACACCTCCATTCTGTGACTTCACCCACCTCCATTGTGAGTTCACATACCTCCATTCTGTGATTCACACACCTCCATTCTGTGACTTCACACAACTCCATTCTATGACTTCACACACCTCCATTCTATGACTTCACACACCTCCATTCTGTGACTTCACGCACCTCCATTCTATGACTTCACACACCTCCATTCTGTGACTTCACACACCTTGATTCTATGGTTTCACATACCTCCATTTTGACTTCACACACCTCCATTATATGACTTTACACACCTCCATTCTGACTTCACACAACTCCATTGTGTGACTTCACAAAATTCCATTCTATGATTTCACACACCTCCATTCTATGACTTCACACACCTCCATCTATGACTTCACACACCTCCATTCTGAGTTCACACACCTCCATTCTGTGACTTCACACACCTCCAGTCTGACTTCACTCACCTCCATTGTATGACTTCACACATCTCCATTCTGTGACTTCACACACCTCCATTCTATGACTTCACACACTTCAATTGTGACGTCACACACCTCCATTCTATGAATTCACAAATCTCCATTCTATGACTTCACACACCTCCATTGTGACTTTACACACCTCCATTCTATGACTTCACAGACCTCGAATCTGTGTCTTCAGTCACCTCCACTGTATGACTTCACACTCCTCCATTCTATGACTTTTCACACCTCTTTGTATGACTTCAACCACCTCCCATCTATGACCGCACACCTCCATTTGAGACTTCACACACCTCCATTGTGTGACTTCACACACCTCCATTCTGTGACTTCGCACACCTCCATTCTTTGACTTCACACACCTCTATTCTATGACTTCACAAACCTTCATTCTTACTTCACAAACATCCATTCTATGACTTCACACACCTCCATTCTTTGATTTCACACACCTCCATTCTGTGATTCACACACCTGCATTCTGTGTTCACACACCTCAATTCTGTGACTTCACACACCTCCATTCTGACTTCACGCACCTCCATTCTATAACTTCCCACACCTCCATTCTATGACTTCACACACCTCCATTCTGTGACTTCACACACCTCCATTCTGAGTTGACACACCTCCAATCTGTGACTTCACACACCTCCATTCTGACTTCACACAGCTCCATTCTATGACTTCACACAACTCCATTCTGTGACGTCACACACCTCCATTCTATGACTTCACACACTTCCATTCTATGATTTCACACACTTCCATCTATGACTTCACACACCTCCATTGTATGACTTCACACACCTCATTACTGAGCTGACACAACTCCATTCTGTGATTTCACACACCTCCAATCTGACTTCACACACCTCCATTCTATGACTTCACACACCTACATTCTTTGACATCAAAAACCACCATTCTATGACTTCACACAACTCCATTTTGACTTCACACACCTCCATTCTATGAGTTCACACACCTCCATTTTATGACTTCACACACCTCCATTCTATGACTTCACACACCTCAGTTCTATGACTTCACACACCTCCATTCTATGACTTCACACACCTCCATTCTGTGACTTCACACACCTCCACTCTATGACTTCAAACACCTTCATTCTTACTTCACAAACATCCATTCTGTGACTTCACACACCTCCATTCTGTGACTTCACACACCTTCATTCTGACTTCACACACCTCCATTCTGTGACTTCACACACCTCAATTCTGTGACTTCACACACTTCCATTGTGACTTCACACACCTCCATTCTATGACTTCACACACCTCCATTCTATGACTTCACACACCTCCATTTTGTGACTTCACACACTTCCATTCTATGACTTCACACTCCTCTATTCTATGACTTCACACACCTCCATTGTGACTTCACATACCTCCATTCTATGACTTCACACAGCTCCATTCTGACTTCACACAGCTCCATTCTGTGACTCCACAAAACTCCATTCTATGATTTCACACACCTCCATACTATGACTTCACACACCTCCATCTATGACTTCACACACCTCCATTTTGAGTTCTCACACCTCCATTCTGTGACTTTAGACACCTCCATTCTGACTGAACACAGCTCCATTGTATGACTTCACACACCTCCATTCTGTGACTTCACACACCTCCATTCTACGACTTCACACACTTCCATTGTGACATCACACACCTGCATTCTATGAGTTCACACAACTCCATTCTATGACTTCACACACCTCCATTCTGTGACTTCACACACCTCCATTCTACGACTTCACACACTTCCATTGTGACATCACACACCTCCATTCTATGACTTCACACACCTCCATTCTATGACTTCACACTCCTCCATTCTGTGACTTCACACACCTCCATTCTGAGTTGACACACCTCCATTCTGTGACTTCACACACCTCCATTCTGACATCACACAGCTCCATTCTATGACTTCACACAACTCCATTCTGTGAAGTCACACACCTCCATTCTATGACTTCACACACCTTCAGTCTTATTTCACAAAAATCCCTTCCATGACTTCACACACCTCCATTCTATGACTTCACACACCTCCATTTTTTGACTTCACACACATCCATTCTAAGATTTCACACACCTCCATTGTGACTTCACACACCTCCGTTCTATGAGTTCACACACCTCCATTCTGACTTCACACAGCTCCATTCTGTGACTTCACAAAACTCCATTCTATGATTCCACACACCTCCATACTATGTCTTCACACAACTCCATCTATGACTTCACACACCTCCATTCTGAGTTCACACACCTCCATTCTGTGACTTCACACACCTCAATTCTGACTTCACACACCTTCATTTTATGACTTCACACACCTCAATTCTATGACTTCACACACCTCCATTCTATAACTTCACACACCTCCATTCTGTGACGTCACACACCTCCCTTCTATGACTTCAAACACCTTCATTCTTTCTTCACAAACATCCATTCTGTGACTTCACACACCTCCCTTCTGTGACTTCACACCTGCATTCTGACTTCACACACCTCTATTCTGTGAATTCACACACCTCAATTCTGTGACCTCACACACCTCCATTCTGACTTCACACATCTCCATTCTATGTTTTCACACACCTCCATTCAATGACTTCACACACCACCATTCTATGACTTCACACACCTCCATTCTGTGACTTCACCCACCTCCATTGTGAGTTCACATACCTCCATTCTGTGATTCACACACCTCCATTCTGTGACTTCACACAACTCCATTCTATGACTTCACACACCTCCATTCTATGACTTCACACACCTCCATTCTGTGACTTCACGCACCTCCATTCTATGACTTCACACACCTCCATTCTGTGACTTCACACACCTTGATTCTATGGTTTCACATACCTCCATTTTGACTTCACACACCTCCATTATATGACTTTACACACCTCCATTCTGACTTCACACAACTCCATTGTGTGACTTCACAAAATTCCATTCTATGATTTCACACACCTCCATTCTATGACTTCACACACCTCCATCTATGACTTCACACACCTCCATTCTGAGTTCACACACCTGCATTCTGTGACTTCACACACCTCCAGTCTGACTTCACTCACCTCCATTGTATGACTTCACACATCTCCATTCTGTGACTTCACACACCTCCATTCTATGACTTCACACACTTCAATTGTGACGTCACACACCTCCATTCTATGAATTCACAAATCTCCATTCTATGACTTCACACACCTCCATTGTGACTTTACACACCTCCATTCTATGACTTCACAGACCTCGAATCTGTGTCTTCAGTCACCTCCACTGTATGACTTCACACTCCTCCATTCTATGACTTTTCACACCTCTTTGTATGACTTCAACCACCTCCCATCTATGACCGCACACCTCCATTTGAGACTTCACACACCTCCATTGTGTGACTTCACACACCTCCATTCTGTGACTTCGCACACCTCCATTCTTTGACTTCACACACCTCTATTCTATGACTTCACAAACCTTCATTCTTACTTCACAAACATCCATTCTATGACTTCACACACCTCCATTCTTTGATTTCACACACCTCCATTCTGTGATTCACACACCTGCATTCTGTGTTCACACACCTCAATTCTGTGACTTCACACACCTCCATTCTGACTTCACGCACCTCCATTCTATAACTTCCCACACCTCCATTCTATGACTTCACACACCTCCATTCTGTGACTTCACACACCTCCATTCTGAGTTGACACACCTCCAATCTGTGACTTCACACACCTCCATTCTGACTTCACACAGCTCCATTCTATGACGTCACACAACTCCATTCTGTGACGTCACACACCTCCATTCTATGACTTCACACACCTCCATTCTATGATTTCACACACTTCCATCTATGACTTCACACACCTCCATTGTATGACTTCACACACCTCATTTCTGAGCTGACACACCTCCATTCTGTGATTTCACACACCTCCAATCTGACTTCACACACCTCCATTCTATGACTTCACACACCTACATTCTTTGACATCAAAAACCACCATTCTATGACTTCACACAACTCCATTTTGACTTCACACACCTCCATTCTATGAGTTCACACACCTTCATTTTATGACTTCACACACCTCCATTCTATGACTTCACACACCTCAGTTCTATGACTTCACACACCTCCATTCTATGACTTCACACACCTCCATTCTGTGACTTCACACACCTCCACTCTATGACTTCAAACACCTTCATTCTTACTTCACAAACATCCATTCTGTGACTTCACACACCTCCATTCTGTGACTTCACACACCTTCATTCTGACTTCACACACCTCCATTCTGTGACTTCACACACCTCAATTCTGTGACTTCACACACCTCCATTGTGACTTCACACACCTCCATTCTATGACTTCACACACCTCCATTCTATGACTTCACACACCTCCATTTTGTGACTTCACACACTTCCATTCTATGACTTCACACTCCTCTATTCTATGACTTCACACACCTCCATTGTGACTTCACATACCTCCATTCTATGGCTTCACACAGCTCCATTCTGACTTCACACAGCTCCATTCTGTGACTCCACAAAACTCCATTCTATGATTTCACACACCTCCATACTATGACTTCACACACCTCCATCTATGACTTCACACACCTCCATTTTGAGTTCTCACACCTCCATTCTGTGACTTTAGACACCTCCATTCTGACTGAACACAGCTCCATTGTATGACTTCACTCACCTCCATTCTGTGACTTCACACACCTGCATTCTACGACTTCACACACTTCCATTGTGACATCACACACCTGCATTCTATGAGTTCACACATCTCCATTCTATGACTTCACACACCTCCATTCTGCCTTCACACACCTCCATTCAATGACTTCACAGACCTCCATTCTATGACTTCCCACACCTTCTTTCTATGACTTCACCCACCTACATTCTGCGACTTCACACCTCCATTATGACTTCACACACCTCCATTCTCTGACTTCAATCACCTCCATTCTATGACTTCACACACTTCCATTCTATGACTTCACACACCTCCATTCTATAACTACACACACCTCCATTCTTTGACTTCACACACCTCCATTCTATGACTTCACACACCTTCATTTTTCACAAACATGCATTCTATGACTTCACACACCTCCATTCTATGACTTCACACACCTCCATTCGGTGACTTCACAAACCTCCATTCTGTGTTCACGCACCTCAATTCTGTGACTTCACACACCTCCATTCTGACTTCACACATCTCCATTCTATGACTTCACACACCTGCAGTCTATAACTACACACACCTCCATTCTGTGACTTCACACACCTCCATTCTACGACTTCACACACTTCCATTGTGACATCACACACCTCCATTCTATGACTTCACACACCTCCATTCTATGACTTCACACTCCTCCATTCTGTGACTTCACACACCTCCATTCTGAGTTGACACACCTCCATTCTGTGACTTCACACACCTCCATTCTGACATCACACAGCTCCATTCTATGACTTCACACAACTCCATTCTGTGAAGTCACACACCTCCATTCTATGACTTCACACACCTTCAGTCTTATTTCACAAAAATCCATTCCATGACTTCACACACCTCCATTCTATGACTTCACACACCTCCATTTTTTGACTTCACACACATCCATTCTAAGATTTCACACACCTCCATTGTGACTTCACACACCTCCGTTCTATGAGTTCACACACCTCCATTCTGACTTCACACAGCTCCATTCTGTGACTTCACAAAACTCCATTCTATGATTCCACACACCTCCATACTATGTCTTCACACAACTCCATCTATGACTTCACACACCTCCATTCTGAGTTCACACACCTCCATTCTGTGACTTCACACACCTCAATTCTGACTTCACACACCTTCATTTTATGACTTCACACACCTCAATTCTATGACTTCACACACCTCCATTCTATAACTTCACACACCTCCATTCTGTGACGTCACACACCTCCCTTCTATGACTTCAAACACCTTCATTCTTTCTTCACAAACATCCATTCTGTGACTTCACACACCTCCCTTCTGTGACTTCACACCTGCATTCTGACTTCACACACCTCTATTCTGTGAATTCACACACCTCAATTCTGTGACCTCACACACCTCCATTCTGACTTCACACATCTCCATTCTATGTTTTCACACACCTCCATTCAATGACTTCACACACCACCATTCTATGACTTCACACACCTCCATTCTGTGACTTCACCCACCTCCATTGTGAGTTCACATACCTCCATTCTGTGATTCACACACCTCCATTCTGTGACTTCACACAACTCCATTCTATGACTTCACACACCTCCATTCTATGACTTCACACACCTCCATTCTGTGACTTCACGCACCTCCATTCTATGACTTCACACACCTCCATTCTGTGACTTCACACACCTTGATTCTATGGTTTCACATACCTCCATTTTGACTTCACACACCTCCATTATATGACTTTACACACCTCCATTCTGACTTCACACAACTCCATTGTGTGACTTCACAAAATTCCATTCTATGATTTCACACACCTCCATTCTATGACTTCACACACCTCCATCTATGACTTCACACACCTCCATTCTGAGTTCACACACCTGCATTCTGTGACTTCACACACCTCCAGTCTGACTTCACTCACCTCCATTGTATGACTTCACACATCTCCATTCTGTGACTTCACACACCTCCATTCTATGACTTCACACACTTCAATTGTGACGTCACACACCTCCATTCTATGAATTCACAAATCTCCATTCTATGACTTCACACACCTCCATTGTGACTTTACACACCTCCATTCTATGACTTCACAGACCTCGAATCTGTGTCTTCAGTCACCTCCACTGTATGACTTCACACTCCTCCATTCTATGACTTTTCACACCTCTTTGTATGACTTCAACCACCTCCCATCTATGACCGCACACCTCCATTTGAGACTTCACACACCTCCATTGTGTGACTTCACACACCTCCATTCTGTGACTTCGCACACCTCCATTCTTTGACTTCACACACCTCTATTCTATGACTTCACAAACCTTCATTCTTACTTCACAAACATCCATTCTATGACTTCACACACCTCCATTCTTTGATTTCACACACCTCCATTCTGTGATTCACACACCTGCATTCTGTGTTCACACACCTCAATTCTGTGACTTCACACACCTCCATTCTGACTTCACGCACCTCCATTCTATAACTTCCCACACCTCCATTCTATGACTTCACACACCTCCATTCTGTGACTTCACACACCTCCATTCTGAGTTGACACACCTCCAATCTGTGACTTCACACACCTCCATTCTGACTTCACACAGCTCCATTCTATGACGTCACACAACTCCATTCTGTGACGTCACACACCTCCATTCTATGACTTCACACACCTCCATTCTATGATTTCACACACTTCCATCTATGACTTCACACACCTCCATTGTATGACTTCACACACCTCATTTCTGAGCTGACACACCTCCATTCTGTGATTTCACACACCTCCAATCTGACTTCACACACCTCCATTCTATGACTTCACACACCTACATTCTTTGACATCAAAAACCACCATTCTATGACTTCACACAACTCCATTTTGACTTCACACACCTCCATTCTATGAGTTCACACACCTTCATTTTATGACTTCACACACCTCCATTCTATGACTTCACACACCTCAGTTCTATGACTTCACACACCTCCATTCTATGACTTCACACACCTCCATTCTGTGACTTCACACACCTCCACTCTATGACTTCAAACACCTTCATTCTTACTTCACAAACATCCATTCTGTGACTTCACACACCTCCATTCTGTGACTTCACACACCTTCATTCTGACTTCACACACCTCCATTCTGTGACTTCACACACCTCAATTCTGTGACTTCACACACCTCCATTGTGACTTCACACACCTCCATTCTATGACTTCACACACCTCCATTCTATGACTTCACACACCTCCATTTTGTGACTTCACACACTTCCATTCTATGACTTCACACTCCTCTATTCTATGACTTCACACACCTCCATTGTGACTTCACATACCTCCATTCTATGGCTTCACACAGCTCCATTCTGACTTCACACAGCTCCATTCTGTGACTCCACAAAACTCCATTCTATGATTTCACACACCTCCATACTATGACTTCACACACCTCCATCTATGACTTCACACACCTCCATTTTGAGTTCTCACACCTCCATTCTGTGACTTTAGACACCTCCATTCTGACTGAACACAGCTCCATTGTATGACTTCACTCACCTCCATTCTGTGACTTCACACACCTGCATTCTACGACTTCACACACTTCCATTGTGACATCACACACCTGCATTCTATGAGTTCACACATCTCCATTCTATGACTTCACACACCTCCATTCTGCCTTCACACACCTCCATTCAATGACTTCACAGACCTCCATTCTATGACTTCCCACACCTTCTTTCTATGACTTCACCCACCTACATTCTGCGACTTCACACCTCCATTATGACTTCACACACCTCCATTCTCTGACTTCAATCACCTCCATTCTATGACTTCACACACTTCCATTCTATGACTTCACACACCTCCATTCTATAACTACACACACCTCCATTCTTTGACTTCACACACCTCCATTCTATGACTTCACACACCTTCATTTTTCACAAACATGCATTCTATGACTTCACACACCTCCATTCTATGACTTCACACACCTCCATTCGGTGACTTCACAAACCTCCATTCTGTGTTCACGCACCTCAATTCTGTGACTTCACACACCTCCATTCTGACTTCACACATCTCCATTCTATGACTTCACACACCTGCAGTCTATAACTACACACACCTCCATTCTGTGACTTCACACACCTCCATTCTGAGTTGAGACACCTCCATTCTGGGACTTCACACAAGTCCATTCTGACTTCACACAGCTCCATTCTATGACTTCACACAACTCCATTCTCTGACGTCACACACCTCCATTCTATGACTTCACACACCTTCATTCTTACTTCAAAAACATCAATTCTATGACTTCACACACCTCCATTCTATGACTTCACACACCTCCATTTTGTAACTTCACACACCTCCATTATATGATTTCACACACCTCCATTTTGACTTCACACACCTCCATTCCATGAGTTCACACACCTCCATTCTGACTTCACACACCTCCATTCTATGACTTCACACACCTCCATTCTGACTTCACACAGGTCCATTCTGTGACTTCACAAAACTCCATTCTATGATTTCACACACGTCCATACTATGACTTCACACACCTCCATCTATGACTTCACACACCTCCATTCTGAGTTCACACACCTCCATTCTGTGACTTCACACACCTCCCTTCTATGACTTCACACACTTCCATTGTGACGCACACACCTCCATTTTATGAGTTCACACTTCTCCATTCTATGACTTCACACACCTCCATTCTGACGTCACAATCCTCCATTCTGTGACTTCACACACCTCCATTCTATGAGTTCACACACCTAAATTCTATGACTTCACACAACTCCATTCTATGACTTCACACACCTCCATTCTGTGACTTCACACACCTCCATTCTATGACTTCAAACACCTAAATTCTATGACTTCACACAACTCCATTCTATGACTTCACACACCTGTATTCTGTGACTTCACACACCTCCATTCTGACTTCACACACCTCTATTCTGTGTCTTCACATACCTCAATTCTGTGACTTCACACACTTCCATTCTGACTTCACACAACTCCATTCTATGATTTCATACACCTCAATTCTATGACTTCACACACCTCAATTCTTACTTCACATACTTCTATTCTGTGACTTCAAACACCTCCATTCTATGATTTCAGACACCTCCATTGTATGATTTCACACACCTCCATTCTATGACTTCACACACCTCCATTCAATGACTTCACTCACATCAATTCTGAATTCACACACCTCCATTCTGTGACTTCTCACACCTCCATTCTGACTTCACACACCTCCATTCTATGACTTCACTCACCTCCATTCTGAATTCACACACCTCCATTCTGTGACTTCTCACACCTCCATTCTGACTTCACCCATAACCATTCCATGACTTCACAAACCTCCATTCTGTGAATTCACACACCTCCATTCTGTGACTTCACACACCTCCATTCTGACTTCACTCACCTCCATTGTATGACTTCACACAACTCCATTCTCTGACGTCACACACCTCCATTCTATGACTTCACACACCTTCATTCTTACTTCAAAAACATCAATTCTATGACTTCACACACCTCCATTCTATGACTTCACACACCTCCATTTTGTAACTTCACACACCTCCATTATATGATTTCACACACCTCCATTTTGACTTCACACACCTCCATTCCATGAGTTCACACACCTCCATTCTGACTTCACACACCTCCATTCTATGACTTCACACACCTCCATTCTGACTTCACACAGGTCCATTCTGTGACTTCACAAAACTCCATTCTATGATTTCACACACGTCCATACTATGACTTCACACACCTCCATCTATGACTTCACACACCTCCATTCTGAGTTCACACACCTCCATTCTGTGACTTCACACACCTCCCTTCTATGACTTCACACACTTCCATTGTGACGCACACACCTCCATTTTATGAGTTCACACTTCTCCATTCTATGACTTCACACACCTCCATTCTGACGTCACAATCCTCCATTCTGTGACTTCACACACCTCCATTCTATGAGTTCACACACCTAAATTCTATGACTTCACACAACTCCATTCTATGACTTCACACACCTCCATTCTGTGACTTCACACACCTCCATTCTATGACTTCAAACACCTAAATTCTATGACTTCACACAACTCCATTCTATGACTTCACACACCTGTATTCTGTGACTTCACACACCTCCATTCTGACTTCACACACCTCTATTCTGTGTCTTCACATACCTCAATTCTGTGACTTCACACACTTCCATTCTGACTTCACACAACTCCATTCTATGATTTCATACACCTCAATTCTATGACTTCACACACCTCAATTCTTACTTCACATACTTCTATTCTGTGACTTCAAACACCTCCATTCTATGATTTCAGACACCTCCATTGTATGATTTCACACACCTCCATTCTATGACTTCACACACCTCCATTCAATGACTTCACTCACATCAATTCTGAATTCACACACCTCCATTCTGTGACTTCTCACACCTCCATTCTGACTTCACACACCTCCATTCTATGACTTCACTCACCTCCATTCTGAATTCACACACCTCCATTCTGTGACTTCTCACACCTCCATTCTGACTTCACCCATAACCATTCCATGACTTCACAAACCTCCATTCTGTGAATTCACACACCTCCATTCTGTGACTTCACACACCTCCATTCTGACTTCACTCACCTCCATTGTATGACTTCACACACCTCCATTCTGTGACTTCACACACCTCCATTCTATGACTTCACACACTTCAATTTGACGTCACACACCTCCATTCTATGAATTCACAAATCTCCATTCTATGACTTCACACACCTCCATTATGACTTTACACACCTCCATTCTATGACTTCACAAACCTCGAATCTGTGTCTTCACTCACCTCCACTGTATGACTTCACACTCCTCCATTCTATGACTTCTCACACCTCTTTCTATGACTTCACCCACCTCCCTTCTATGACCACACACCTCCATTCGAGACTTCACACACCTCCATTGTGTGACTTCACACACCTCCATCCTGTGACTTCACACACCTCCATTCTTTGAATTCACACACCTCTATTCTATGACTTCACAAACCTTCATTCTTACTTCACAAACATCCATTCTATGACTTCACACACCTTCATTCTATGATTTCACACACCTCCATTCTGTGATTCACACACCTGCATTCTGTGTTCACACACCTCAATTCTGTGAATTCACACACCTCCATTCTGACTTCACACACCTCCATTCTATGACTTCACACACCTCCATTCTATGACTTCACACTCCTCCATTCTGTGACTTCACACACCTCCATTCTGAGTTGACACACCTCCATTCTGTGACTTCACACACCTCCATTCTGACATCACACAGCTCCATTCTATGACTTCACACAACTCCATTCTGTGAAGTCACACACCTCCATTCTATGACTTCACACACCTTCAGTCTTATTTCACAAAAATCCATTCCATGACTTCACACACCTCCATTCTATGACTTCACACACCTCCATTTTTTGACTTCACACACATCCATTCTAAGATTTCACACACCTCCATTGTGACTTCACACACCTCCATTCTATGAGTTCACACACCTCCATTCTGACTTCACACAGCTCCATTCTGTGACTTCACAAAACTCCATTCTATGATTCCACACACCTCCATACTATGTCTTCACACAACTCCATCTATGACTTCACACACCTCCATTCTGAGTTCACACACCTCCATTCTGTGACTTCACACACCTCAATTCTGACTTCACACACCTTCATTTTATGACTTCACACACCTCAATTCTATGACTTCACACACCTCCATTCTATAACTTCACACACCTCCATTCTGTGACGTCACACACCTCCCTTCTATGACTTCAAACACCTTCATTCTTTCTTCACAAACATCCATTCTATGACTTCACACACCTTCATTCTATGATTTCACACACCTCCATTCTGTGATTCACACACCTGCATTCTGTGTTCACACACCTCAATTCTGTGAATTCACACACCTCCATTCTGACTTCACACACCTCCATTCTATGACTTCACACACCTCCATTCTATGACTTCACACTCCTCCATTCTGTGACTTCACACACCTCCATTCTGAGTTGACACACCTCCATTCTGTGACTTCACACACCTCCATTCTGACATCACACAGCTCCATTCTATGACTTCACACAACTCCATTCTGTGAAGTCACACACCTCCATTCTATGACTTCACACACCTTCAGTCTTATTTCACAAAAATCCATTCCATGACTTCACACACCTCCATTCTATGACTTCACACACCTCCATTTTTTGACTTCACACACATCCATTCTAAGATTTCACACACCTCCATTGTGACTTCACACACCTCCATTCTATGAGTTCACACACCTCCATTCTGACTTCACACAGCTCCATTCTGTGACTTCACAAAACTCCATTCTATGATTCCACACACCTCCATACTATGTCTTCACACAACTCCATCTATGACTTCACACACCTCCATTCTGAGTTCACACACCTCCATTCTGTGACTTCACACACCTCAATTCTGACTTCACACACCTTCATTTTATGACTTCACACACCTCAATTCTATGACTTCACACACCTCCATTCTATAACTTCACACACCTCCATTCTGTGACGTCACACACCTCCCTTCTATGACTTCAAACACCTTCATTCTTTCTTCACAAACATCCATTCTGTGACTTCACACACCTCCCTTCTGTGACTTCACACCTGCATTCTGACTTCACACACCTCTATTCTGTGAATTCACACACCTCAATTCTGTGACCTCACACACCTCCATTCTGACTTCACACATCTCCATTCTATGTTTTCACACACCTCCATTCAATGACTTCACACACCACCATTCTATGACTTCACACACCTCCATTCTGTGACTTCACCCACCTCCATTGTGAGTTCACATACCTCCATTCTGTGATTCACACACCTCCATTCTGTGACTTCACACAACTCCATTCTATGACTTCACACACCTCCATTCTATGACTTCACACACCTCCATTCTGTGACTTCACGCACCTCCATTCTATGACTTCACACACCTCCATTCTGTGACTTCACACACCTTGATTCTATGGTTTCACATACCTCCATTTTGACTTCACACACCTCCATTATATGACTTTACACACCTCCATTCTGACTTCACACAACTCCATTGTGTGACTTCACAAAATTCCATTCTATGATTTCACACACCTCCATTCTATGACTTCACACACCTCCATCTATGACTTCACACACCTCCATTCTGAGTTCACACACCTCCATTCTGTGACTTCACACACCTCCAGTCTGACTTCACTCACCTCCATTGTATGACTTCACACATCTCCATTCTGTGACTTCACACACCTCCATTCTATGACTTCACACACTTCAATTGTGACGTCACACACCTCCATTCTATGAATTCACAAATCTCCATTCTATGACTTCACACACCTCCATTGTGACTTTACACACCTCCATTCTATGACTTCACAGACCTCGAATCTGTGTCTTCAGTCACCTCCACTGTATGACTTCACACTCCTCCATTCTATGACTTTTCACACCTCTTTGTATGACTTCAACCACCTCCCATCTATGACCGCACACCTCCATTTGAGACTTCACACACCTCCATTCTGTGACTTCACACACCTCCATTCTGTGACTTCGCACACCTCCATTCTTTGACTTCACACACCTCTATTCTATGACTTCACAAACCTTCATTCTTACTTCACAAACATCCATTCTATGACTTCACACACCTCCATTCTTTGATTTCACACACCTCCATTCTGTGATTCACACACCTGCATTCTGTGTTCACACACCTCAATTCTGTGACTTCACACACCTCCATTCTGACTTCACGCACCTCCATTCTATAACTTCCCACACCTCCATTCTATGACTTCACACACCTCCATTCTGTGACTTCACACACCTCCATTCTGAGTTGACACACCTCCAATCTGTGACTTCACACACCTCCATTCTGACTTCACACAGCTCCATTCTATGACTTCACACAACTCCATTCTGTGACGTCACACACCTCCATTCTATGACTTCACACACCTCCATTCTATGATTTCACACACTTCCATCTATGACTTCACACACCTCCATTGTATGACTTCACACACCTCATTTCTGAGCTGACACACCTCCATTCTGTGATTTCACACACCTCCAATCTGACTTCACACACCTCCATTCTATGACTTCACACACCTACATTCTTTGACATCAAAAACCACCATTCTATGACTTCACACAACTCCATTTTGACTTCACACACCTCCATTCTATGAGTTCACACACCTTCATTTTATGACTTCACACACCTCCATTCTATGACTTCACACACCTCAGTTCTATGACTTCACACACCTCCATTCTATGACTTCACACACCTCCATTCTGTGACTTCACACACCTCCACTCTATGACTTCAAACACCTTCATTCTTACTTCACAAACATCCATTCTGTGACTTCACACACCTCCATTCTGTGACTTCACACACCTTCATTCTGACTTCACACACCTCCATTCTGTGACTTCACACACCTCAATTCTGTGACTTCACACACCTCCATTGTGACTTCACACACCTCCATTCTATGACTTCACACACCTCCATTCTATGACTTCACACACCTCCATTTTGTGACTTCACACACTTCCATTCTATGACTTCACACTCCTCTATTCTATGACTTCACACACCTCCATTGTGACTTCACATACCTCCATTCTATGGCTTCACACAGCTCCATTCTGACTTCACACAGCTCCATTCTGTGACTCCACAAAACTCCATTCTATGATTTCACACACCTCCATACTATGACTTCACACACCTCCATCTATGACTTCACACACCTCCATTTTGAGTTCTCACACCTCCATTCTGTGACTTTAGACACCTCCATTCTGACTGAACACAGCTCCATTGTATGACTTCACTCACCTCCATTCTGTGACTTCACACACCTGCATTCTACGACTTCACACACTTCCATTGTGACATCACACACCTGCATTCTATGAGTTCACACATCTCCATTCTATGACTTCACACACCTCCATTCTGCCTTCACACACCTCCATTCAATGACTTCACAGACCTCCATTCTATGACTTCCCACACCTTCTTTCTATGACTTCACCCACCTACATTCTGCGACTTCACACCTCCATTATGACTTCACACACCTCCATTCTCTGACTTCAATCACCTCCATTCTATGACTTCACACACTTCCATTCTATGACTTCACACACCTCCATTCTATAACTACACACACCTCCATTCTTTGACTTCACACACCTCCATTCTATGACTTCACACACCTTCATTTTTCACAAACATGCATTCTATGACTTCACACACCTCCATTCTATGACTTCACACACCTCCATTCGGTGACTTCACAAACCTCCATTCTGTGTTCACGCACCTCAATTCTGTGACTTCACACACCTCCATTCTGACTTCACACATCTCCATTCTATGACTTCACACACCTGCAGTCTATAACTACACACACCTCCATTCTGTGACTTCACACACCTCCATTCTGAGTTGAGACACCTCCATTCTGGGACTTCACACAAGTCCATTCTGACTTCACACAGCTCCATTCTATGACTTCACACAACTCCATTCTCTGACGTCACACACCTCCATTCTATGACTTCACACACCTTCATTCTTACTTCAAAAACATCAATTCTATGACTTCACACACCTCCATTCTATGACTTCACACACCTCCATTTTGTAACTTCACACACCTCCATTATATGATTTCACACACCTCCATTTTGACTTCACACACCTCCATTCCATGAGTTCACACACCTCCATTCTGACTTCACACACCTCCATTCTATGACTTCACACACCTCCATTCTGACTTCACACAGGTCCATTCTGTGACTTCACAAAACTCCATTCTATGATTTCACACACGTCCATACTATGACTTCACACACCTCCATCTATGACTTCACACACCTCCATTCTGAGTTCACACACCTCCATTCTGTGACTTCACACACCTCCCTTCTATGACTTCACACACTTCCATTGTGACGCACACACCTCCATTTTATGAGTTCACACTTCTCCATTCTATGACTTCACACACCTCCATTCTGACGTCACAATCCTCCATTCTGTGACTTCACACACCTCCATTCTATGAGTTCACACACCTAAATTCTATGACTTCACACAACTCCATTCTATGACTTCACACACCTCCATTCTGTGACTTCACACACCTCCATTCTATGACTTCAAACACCTAAATTCTATGACTTCACACAACTCCATTCTATGACTTCACACACCTGTATTCTGTGACTTCACACACCTCCATTCTGACTTCACACACCTCTATTCTGTGTCTTCACATACCTCAATTCTGTGACTTCACACACTTCCATTCTGACTTCACACAACTCCATTCTATGATTTCATACACCTCAATTCTATGACTTCACACACCTCAATTCTTACTTCACATACTTCTATTCTGTGACTTCAAACACCTCCATTCTATGATTTCAGACACCTCCATTGTATGATTTCACACACCTCCATTCTATGACTTCACACACCTCCATTCAATGACTTCACTCACATCAATTCTGAATTCACACACCTCCATTCTGTGACTTCTCACACCTCCATTCTGACTTCACACACCTCCATTCTATGACTTCACTCACCTCCATTCTGAATTCACACACCTCCATTCTGTGACTTCTCACACCTCCATTCTGACTTCACCCATAACCATTCCATGACTTCACAAACCTCCATTCTGTGAATTCACACACCTCCATTCTGTGACTTCACACACCTCCATTCTGACTTCACTCACCTCCATTGTATGACTTCACACACCTCCATTCTGTGACTTCACACACCTCCATTCTATGACTTCACACACTTCAATTTGACGTCACACACCTCCATTCTATGAATTCACAAATCTCCATTCTATGACTTCACACACCTCCATTATGACTTTACACACCTCCATTCTATGACTTCACAAACCTCGAATCTGTGTCTTCACTCACCTCCACTGTATGACTTCACACTCCTCCATTCTATGACTTCTCACACCTCTTTCTATGACTTCACCCACCTCCCTTCTATGACCACACACCTCCATTCGAGACTTCACACACCTCCATTGTGTGACTTCACACACCTCCATCCTGTGACTTCACACACCTCCATTCTTTGAATTCACACACCTCTATTCTATGACTTCACAAACCTTCATTCTTACTTCACAAACATCCATTCTATGACTTCACACACCTTCATTCTATGATTTCACACACCTCCATTCTGTGATTCACACACCTGCATTGTGTGTTCACACACCTCAATTCTGTGAATTCACACACCTCCATTCTGACTTCACACACCTCCATTCTATGACTTCACACACCTCCATTCTATGACTTCACACTCCTCCATTCTGTGACTTCACACACCTCCATTCTGAGTTGACACACCTCCATTCTGTGACTTCACACACCTCCATTCTGACATCACACAGCTCCATTCTATGACTTCACACAACTCCATTCTGTGAAGTCACACACCTCCATTCTATGACTTCACACACCTTCAGTCTTATTTCACAAAAATCCATTCCATGAGTTCACACACCTCCATTCTATGACTTCACACACCTCCATTTTTTGACTTCACACACATCCATTCTAAGATTTCACACACCTCCATTGTGACTTCACACACCTCCATTCTATGAGTTCACACACCTCCATTCTGACTTCACACAGCTCCATTCTGTGACTTCACAAAACTCCATTCTATGATTCCACACACCTCCATACTATGTCTTCACACAACTCCATCTATGACTTCACACACCTCCATTCTGAGTTCACACACCTCCATTCTGTGACTTCACACACCTCAATTCTGACTTCACACACCTTCATTTTATGACTTCACACACCTCAATTCTATGACTTCACACACCTCCATTCTATAACTTCACACACCTCCATTCTGTGACGTCACACACCTCCCTTCTATGACTTCAAACACCTTCATTCTTTCTTCACAAACATCCATTCTATGACTTCACACACCTTCATTCTATGATTTCACACACCTCCATTCTGTGATTCACACACCTGCATTCTGTGTTCACACACCTCAATTCTGTGAATTCACACACCTCCATTCTGACTTCACACACCTCCATTCTATGACTTCACACACCTCCATTCTATGACTTCACACTCCTCCATTCTGTGACTTCACACACCTCCATTCTGAGTTGACACACCTCCATTCTCTGACTTCACACACCTCCATTCTGACATCACACAGCTCCATTCTATGACTTCACACAACTCCATTCTGTGAAGTCACACACCTCCATTCTATGACTTCACACACCTTCAGTCTTATTTCACAAAAATCCATTCCATGACTTCACACACCTCCATTCTATGACTTCACACACCTCCATTTTTTGACTTCACACACATCCAGTCTAAGATTTCACACACCTCCATTGTGACTTCACACACCTCCATTCTATGAGTTCACACACCTCCATTCTGACTTCACACAGCTCCATTCTGTGACTTCACAAAACTCCATTCTATGATTCCACACACCTCCATACTATGTCTTCACACAACTCCATCTATGACTTCACACACCTCCATTCTGAGTTCACACACCTCCATTCTGTGACTTCACACACCTCAATTCTGACTTCACACACCTTCATTTTATGACTTCACACACCTCAATTCTATGACTTCACACACCTCCATTCTATAACTTCACACACCTCCATTCTGTGACGTCACACACCTCCCTTCTATGACTTCAAACACCTTCATTCTTTCTTCACAAACATCCATTCTGTGACTTCACACACCTCCCTTCTGTGACTTCACACCTGCATTCTGACTTCACACACCTCTATTCTGTGAATTCACACACCTCAATTCTGTGACCTCACACACCTCCATTCTGACTTCACACATCTCCATTCTATGTTTTCACACACCTCCATTCAATGACTTCACACACCACCATTCTATGACTTCACACACCTCCATTCTGTGACTTCACCCACCTCCATTGTGAGTTCACATACCTCCATTCTGTGATTCACACACCTCCATTCTGTGACTTCACACAACTCCATTCTATGACTTCACACACCTCCATTCTATGACTTCACACACCTCCATTCTGTGACTTCACGCACCTCCATTCTATGACTTCACACACCTCCATTCTGTGACTTCACACACCTTGATTCTATGGTTTCACATACCTCCATTTTGACTTCACACACCTCCATTATATGACTTTACACACCTCCATTCTGACTTCACACAACTCCATTGTGTGACTTCACAAAATTCCATTCTATGATTTCACACACCTCCATTCTATGACTTCACACACCTCCATCTATGACTTCACACACCTCCATTCTGAGTTCACACACCTCCATTCTGTGACTTCACACACCTCCAGTCTGACTTCACTCACCTCCATTGTATGACTTCACACATCTCCATTCTGTGACTTCACACACCTCCATTCTATGACTTCACACACTTCAATTGTGACGTCACACACCTCCATTCTATGAATTCACAAATCTCCATTCTATGACTTCACACACCTCCATTGTGACTTTACACACCTCCATTCTATGACTTCACAGACCTCGAATCTGTGTCTTCAGTCACCTCCACTGTATGACTTCACACTCCTCCATTCTATGACTTTTCACACCTCTTTGTATGACTTCAACCACCTCCCATCTATGACCGCACACCTCCATTTGAGACTTCACACACCTCCATTCTGTGACTTCACACACCTCCATTCTGTGACTTCGCACACCTCCATTCTTTGACTTCACACACCTCTATTCTATGACTTCACAAACCTTCATTCTTACTTCACAAACATCCATTCTATGACTTCACACACCTCCATTCTTTGATTTCACACACCTCCATTCTGTGATTCACACACCTGCATTCTGTGTTCACACACCTCAATTCTGTGACTTCACACACCTCCATTCTGACTTCACGCACCTCCATTCTATAACTTCCCACACCTCCATTCTATGACTTCACACACCTCCATTCTGTGACTTCACACACCTCCATTCTGAGTTGACACACCTCCAATCTGTGACTTCACACACCTCCATTCTGACTTCACACAGCTCCATTCTATGACTTCACACAACTCCATTCTGTGACGTCACACACCTCCATTCTATGACTTCACACACCTCCATTCTATGATTTCACACACTTCCATCTATGACTTCACACACCTCCATTGTATGACTTCACACACCTCATTTCTGAGCTGACACACCTCCATTCTGTGATTTCACACACCTCCAATCTGACTTCACACACCTCCATTCTATGACTTCACACACCTACATTCTTTGACATCAAAAACCACCATTCTATGACTTCACACAACTCCATTTTGACTTCACACACCTCCATTCTATGAGTTCACACACCTCCATTTTATGACTTCACACACCTCCATTCTATGACTTCACACACCTCAGTTCTATGACTTCACACACCTCCATTCTATGACTTCACACACCTCCATTCTGTGACTTCACACACCTCCACTCTATGACTTCAAACACCTTCATTCTTACTTCACAAACATCCATTCTGTGACTTCACACACCTTCATTCTGACTTCACACACCTCCATTCTGTGACTTCACACACCTCAATTCTGTGACTTCACACACCTCCATTGTGACTTCACACACCTCCATTCTATGACTTCACACACCTCCATTCTATGACTTCACACACCTCCATTTTGTGACTTCACACACTTCCATTCTATGACTTCACACTCCTCTATTCTATGACTTCACACACCTCCATTGTGACTTCACATACCTCCATTCTATGACTTCACACAGCTCCATTCTGACTTCACACAGCTCCATTCTGTGACTCCACAAAACTCCATTCTATGATTTCACACACCTCCATACTATGACTTCACACACCTCCATCTATGACTTCACACACCTCCATTTTGAGTTCTCACACCTCCATTCTGTGACTTTAGACACCTCCATTCTGACTGAACACAGCTCCATTGTATGACTTCACACACCTCCATTCTGTGACTTCACACAACTCCATTCTATGACTTCACACACTTCCATTGTGACATCACACACCTGCATTCTATGAGTTCACACATCTCCATTCTATGACTTCACACACCTCCATTCTGCCTTCACACACCTCCATTCAATGACTTCACAGACCTCCATTCTATGACTTCCCACACCTTCTTTCTATGACTTCACCCACCTACATTCTGCGACTTCACACCTCCATTATGACTTCACACACCTCCATTCTCTGACTTCAATCACCTCCATTCTATGACTTCACACACTTCCATTCTATGACTTCACACACCTCCATTCTATAACTACACACACCTCCATTCTTTGACTTCACACACCTCCATTCTATGACTTCACACACCTTCATTTTTCACAAACATGCATTCTATGACTTCACACACCTCCATTCTATGACTTCACACACCTCCATTCGGTGACTTCACAAACCTCCATTCTGTGTTCACGCACCTCAATTCTGTGACTTCACACACCTCCATTCTGACTTCACACATCTCCATTCTATGACTTCACACACCTGCAGTCTATAACTACACACACCTCCATTCTGTGACCTCACACACCTCCATTCTGAGTTGAGACACCTCCATTCTGGGACTTCACACAAGTCCATTCTGACTTCACACAGCTCCATTCTATGACTTCACACAACTCCATTCTCTGACGTCACACACCTCCATTCTATGACTTCACACACCTTCATTCTTACTTCAAAAACATCAATTCTATGACTTCACACACCTCCATTCTATGACTTCACACACCTCCATTTTGTAACTTCACACACCTCCATTATATGATTTCACACACCTCCATTTTGACTTCACACACCTCCATTCCATGAGTTCACACACCTCCATTCTGACTTCACACACCTCCATTCTATGACTTCACACACCTCCATTCTGACTTCACACAGGTCCATTCTGTGACTTCACAAAACTCCATTCTATGATTTCACACACGTCCATACTATGACTTCACACACCTCCATCTATGACTTCACACACCTCCATTCTGAGTTCACACACCTCCATTCTGTGACTTCACACACCTCCCTTCTATGACTTCACACACTTCCATTGTGACGCACACACCTCCATTTTATGAGTTCACACTTCTCCATTCTATGACTTCACACACCTCCATTCTGACGTCACAATCCTCCATTCTGTGACTTCACACACCTCCATTCTATGAGTTCACACACCTAAATTCTATGACTTCACACAACTCCATTCTATGACTTCACACACCTCCATTCTGTGACTTCACACACCTCCATTCTATGACTTCAAACACCTAAATTCTATGACTTCACACAACTCCATTCTATGACTTCACACACCTGTATTCTGTGACTTCACACACCTCCATTCTGACTTCACACACCTCTATTCTGTGTCTTCACATACCTCAATTCTGTGACTTCACACACTTCCATTCTGACTTCACACAACTCCATTCTATGATTTCATACACCTCAATTCTATGACTTCACACACCTCAATTCTTACTTCACATACTTCTATTCTGTGACTTCAAACACCTCCATTCTATGATTTCAGACACCTGCATTGTATGATTTCACACACCTCCATTCTATGACTTCACACACCTCCATTCAATGACTTCACTCACATCAATTCTGAATTCACACACCTCCATTCTGTGACTTCTCACACCTCCATTCTGACTTCACACACCTCCATTCTATGACTTCACTCACCTCCATTCTGAATTCACACACCTCCATTCTGTGACTTCTCACACCTCCATTCCGACTTCACCCATAACCATTCCATGACTTCACAAACCTCCATTCTGTGAATTCACACACCTCCATTCTGTGACTTCACACACCTCCATTCTGACTTCACTCACCTCCATTGTATGACTTCACACACCTCCATTCTGTGACTTCACACACCTCCATTCTATGACTTCACACACTTCAATTTGACGTCACACACCTCCATTCTATGAATTCACAAATCTCCATTCTATGACTTCACACACCTCCATTATGACTTTACACACCTCCATTCTATGACTTCACAAACCTCGAATCTGTGTCTTCACTCACCTCCACTGTATGACTTCACACTCCTCCATTCTATGACTTCTCACACCTCTTTCTATGACTTCACCCACCTCCCTTCTATGACCACACACCTCCATTCGAGACTTCACACACCTCCATTGTGTGACTTCACACACCTCCATCCTGTGACTTCACACACCTCCATTCTTTGAATTCACACACCTCTATTCTATGACTTCACAAACCTTCATTCTTACTTCACAAACATCCATTCTATGACTTCACACACCTTCATTCTATGATTTCACACACCTCCATTCTGTGATTCACACACCTGCATTGTGTGTTCACACACCTCAATTCTGTGAATTCACACACCTCCATTCTGACTTCACACACCTCCATTCTATGACTTCACACACCTCCATTCTATGACTTCACACTCCTCCATTCTGTGACTTCACACACCTCCATTCTGAGTTGACACACCTCCATTCTGTGACTTCACACACCTCCATTCTGACATCACACAGCTCCATTCTATGACTTCACACAACTCCATTCTGTGAAGTCACACACCTCCATTCTATGACTTCACACACCTTCAGTCTTATTTCACAAAAATCCATTCCATGACTTCACACACCTCCATTCTATGACTTCACACACCTCCATTTTTTGACTTCACACACATCCATTCTAAGATTTCACACACCTCCATTGTGACTTCACACACCTCCATTCTATGAGTTCACACACCTCCATTCTGACTTCACACAGCTCCATTCTGTGACTTCACAAAACTCCATTCTATGATTCCACACACCTCCATACTATGTCTTCACACAACTCCATCTATGACTTCACACACCTCCATTCTGAGTTCACACACCTCCATTCTGTGACTTCACACACCTCAATTCTGACTTCACACACCTTCATTTTATGACTTCACACACCTCAATTCTATGACTTCACACACCTCCATTCTATAACTTCACACACCTCCATTCTGTGACGTCACACACCTCCCTTCTATGACTTCAAACACCTTCATTCTTTCTTCACAAACATCCATTCTGTGACTTCACACACCTCCCTTCTGTGACTTCACACCTGCATTCTGACTTCACACACCTCTATTCTGTGAATTCACACACCTCAATTCTGTGACCTCACACACCTCCATTCTGACTTCACACATCTCCATTCTATGTTTTCACACACCTCCATTCAATGACTTCACACACCACCATTCTATGACTTCACACACCTCCATTCTGTGACTTCACCCACCTCCATTGTGAGTTCACATACCTCCATTCTGTGATTCACACACCTCCATTCTGTGACTTCACACAACTCCATTCTATGACTTCACACACCTCCATTCTATGACTTCACACACCTCCATTCTGTGACTTCACGCACCTCCATTCTATGACTTCACACACCTCCATTCTGTGACTTCACACACCTTGATTCTATGGTTTCACATACCTCCATTTTGACTTCACACACCTCCATTATATGACTTTACACACCTCCATTCTGACTTCACACAACTCCATTGTGTGACTTCACAAAATTCCATTCTATGATTTCACACACCTCCATTCTATGACTTCACACACCTCCATCTATGACTTCACACACCTCCATTCTGAGTTCACACACCTCCATTCTGTGACTTCACACACCTCCAGTCTGACTTCACTCACCTCCATTGTATGACTTCACACATCTCCATTCTGTGACTTCACACACCTCCATTCTATGACTTCACACACTTCAATTGTGACGTCACACACCTCCATTCTATGAATTCACAAATCTCCATTCTATGACTTCACACACCTCCATTGTGACTTTACACACCTCCATTCTATGACTTCACAGACCTCGAATCTGTGTCTTCAGTCACCTCCACTGTATGACTTCACACTCCTCCATTCTATGACTTTTCACACCTCTTTGTATGACTTCAACCACCTCCCATCTATGACCGCACACCTCCATTTGAGACTTCACACACCTCCATTCTGTGACTTCACACACCTCCATTCTGTGACTTCGCACACCTCCATTCTTTGACTTCACACACCTCTATTCTATGACTTCACAAACCTTCATTCTTACTTCACAAACATCCATTCTATGACTTCACACACCTCCATTCTTTGATTTCACACACCTCCATTCTGTGATTCACACACCTGCATTCTGTGTTCACACACCTCAATTCTGTGACTTCACACACCTCCATTCTGACTTCACGCACCTCCATTCTATAACTTCCCACACCTCCAATCTATGACTTCACACACCTCCATTCTGTGACTTCACACACCTCCATTCTGAGTTGACACACCTCCAATCTGTGACTTCACACACCTCCATTCTGACTTCACACAGCTCCATTCTATGACTTCACACAACTCCATTCTGTGACGTCACACACCTCCATTCTATGACTTCACACACCTCCATTCTATGATTTCACACACTTCCATCTATGACTTCACACACCTCCATTGTATGACTTCACACACCTCATTTCTGAGCTGACACACCTCCATTCTGTGATTTCACACACCTCCAATCTGACTTCACACACCTCCATTCTATGACTTCACACACCTACATTCTTTGACATCAAAAACCACCATTCTATGACTTCACACAACTCCATTTTGACTTCACACACCTCCATTCTATGAGTTCACACACCTCCATTTTATGACTTCACACACCTCCATTCTATGACTTCACACACCTCAGTTCTATGACTTCACACACCTCCATTCTATGACTTCACACACCTCCATTCTGTGACTTCACACACCTCCACTCTATGACTTCAAACACCTTCATTCTTACTTCACAAACATCCATTCTGTGAATTCACACACCTCCATTCTGTGACTTCACACACCTTCATTCTGACTTCACACACCTCCATTCTGTGACTTCACACACCTCAATTCTGTGACTTCACACACCTCCATTGTGACTTCACACACCTCCATTCTATGACTTCACACACCTCCATTCTATGACTTCACACACCTCCATTTTGTGACTTCACACACTTCCATTCTATGACTTCACACTCCTCTATTCTATGACTTCACACACCTCCATTGTGACTTCACATACCTCCATTCTATGACTTCACACAGCTCCATTCTGACTTCACACAGCTCCATTCTGTGACTCCACAAAACTCCATTCTATGATTTCACACACCTCCATACTATGACTTCACACACCTCCATCTATGACTTCACACACCTCCATTTTGAGTTCTCACACCTCCATTCTGTGACTTTAGACACCTCCATTCTGACTGAACACAGCTCCATTGTATGACTTCACACACCTCCATTCTGTGACTTCACACACCTCCATTCTACGACTTCACACACTTCCATTGTGACATCACACACCTGCATTCTATGAGTTCACACATCTCCATTCTATGACTTCACACACCTCCATTCTGCCTTCACACACCTCCATTCAATGACTTCACAGACCTCCATTCTATGACTTCCCACACCTTCTTTCTATGACTTCACCCACCTACATTCTGCGACTTCACACCTCCATTATGACTTCACACACCTCCATTCTCTGACTTCAATCACCTCCATTCTATGACTTCACACACTTCCATTCTATGACTTCACACACCTCCATTCTATAACTACACACACCTCCATTCTTTGACTTCACACACCTCCATTCTATGACTTCACACACCTTCATTTTTCACAAACATGCATTCTATGACTTCACACACCTCCATTCTATGACTTCACACACCTCCATTCGGTGACTTCACAAACCTCCATTCTGTGTTCACGCACCTCAATTCTGTGACTTCACACACCTCCATTCTGACTTCACACATCTCCATTCTATGACTTCACACACCTGCAGTCTATAACTACACACACCTCCATTCTGTGACTTCACACACCTCCATTCTGAGTTGAGACACCTCCATTCTGGGACTTCACACAAGTCCATTCTGACTTCACACAGCTCCATTCTATGACTTCACACAACTCCATTCTCTGACGTCACACACCTCCATTCTATGACTTCACACACCTTCATTCTTACTTCAAAAACATCAATTCTATGACTTCACACACCTCCATTCTATGACTTCACACACCTCCATTTTGTAACTTCACACACCTCCATTATATGATTTCACACACCTCCATTTTGACTTCACACACCTCCATTCCATGAGTTCACACACCTCCATTCTGACTTCACACACCTCCATTCTATGACTTCACACACCTCCATTCTGACTTCACACAGGTCCATTCTGTGACTTCACAAAACTCCATTCTATGATTTCACACACGTCCATACTATGACTTCACACACTTCAATTGTGACGCACACACCTCCATTCTGAGTTCACACTTCTCCATTCTATGACTTCACACACCTCCATTCTGACGTCACAATCCTCCATTCTGTGACTTCACACACCTCCATTCTATGAGTTCACACACCTAAATTCTATGACTTCACACAACTCCATTCTATGACTTCACACACCTCCATTCTGTGACTTCACACACCTCCATTCTATGACTTCACACACCTGTATTCTGTGACTTCACACACCTCCATTCTGACTTCACACACCTCTATTCTGTGTCTTCACATACCTCAATTCTGTGACTTCACACACTTCCATTCTGACTTCACACAACTCCATTCTATGATTTCATACACCTCAATTCTATGACTTCACACACCTCAATTCTTACTTCACATACTTCTATTCTGTGACTTCAAACACCTCCATTCTATGATTTCAGACACCTCCATTGTATGATTTCACACACCTCCATTCTATGACTTCACACACCTCCATTCAATGACTTCACTCACATCAATTCTGAATTCACACACCTCCATTCTGTGACTTCTCACACCTCCATTCTGACTTCACACACCTCCATTCTATGACTTCACTCACCTCCATTCTGAATTCACACACCTCCATTCTGTGACTTCTCACACCTCCATTCTGACTTCACCCATAACCATTCCATGACTTCACAAACCTCCATTCTGTGAATTCACACACCTCCATTCTGTGACTTCACACACCTCCATTCTGACTTCACTCACCTCCATTGTATGACTTCACACACCTCCATTCTGTGACTTCACACACCTCCATTCTATGACTTCACACACTTCAATTTGACGTCACACACCTCCATTCTATGAATTCACAAATCTCCATTCTATGACTTCACACACCTCCATTATGACTTTACACACCTCCATTCAATGACTTCACAAACCTCGAATCTGTGTCTTCACTCACCTCCACTGTATGACTTCACACTCCTCCATTCTATGACTTCTCACACCTCTTTCTATGACTTCACCCACCTCCCTTCTATGACCACACACCTCCATTCGAGACTTCACACACCTCCATTGTGTGACTTCACACACCTCCATCCTGTGACTTCACACACCTCCATTCTTTGAATTCACACACCTCTATTCTATGACTTCACAAACCTTCATTCTTACTTCACAAACATCCATTCTATGACTTCACACACCTTCATTCTATGATTTCACACACCTCCATTCTGTGATTCACACACCTGCATTCTGTGTTCACACACCTCAATTCTGTGAATTCACACACCTCCATTCTGACTTCACACACCTCCATTCTATGACTTCACACACCTCCATTCTATGACTTCACACTCCTCCATTCTGTGACTTCACACACCTCCATTCTGAGTTGACACACCTCCATTCTGTGACTTCACACACCTCCATTCTGACATCACACAGCTCCATTCTATGACTTCACACAACTCCATTCTGTGAAGTCACACACCTCCATTCTATGACTTCACACACCTTCAGTCTTATTTCACAAAAATCCATTCCATGACTTCACACACCTCCATTCTATGACTTCACACACCTCCATTTTTTGACTTCACACACATCCATTCTAAGATTTCACACACCTCCATTGTGACTTCACACACCTCCATTCTATGAGTTCACACACCTCCATTCTGACGTCACACAGCTCCATTCTGTGACTTCGCAAAACTCCATTCTATGATTCCACACACCTCCATACTATGTCTTCACACAACTCCATCTATGACTTCACACACCTCCATTCTGAGTTCACACACCTCCATTCTGTGACTTCACACACCTCAATTCTGACTTCACACACCTTCATTTTATGACTTCACACACCTCAATTCTATGACTTCACACACCTCCATTCTATAACTTCACACACCTCCATTCTGTGACGTCACACACCTCCCTTCTATGACTTCAAACACCTTCATTCTTTCTTCACAAACATCCATTCTGTGACTTCACACACCTCCCTTCTGTGACTTCACACCTGCATTCTGACTTCACACACCTCTATTCTGTGAATTCACACACCTCAATTCTGTGACCTCACACACATCCATTCTGACTTCACACATCTCCATTCTATGTTTTCACACACCTCCATTCAATGACTTCACACACCACCATTCTATGACTTCACACACCTCCATTCTGTGACTTCACCCACCTCCATTGTGAGTTCACATACCTCCATTCTGTGATTCACACACCTCCATTCTGTGACTTCACACAACTCCATTCTATGACTTCACACACCTCCATTCTATGACTTCACAGACCTCCATTCTGTGACTTCACGCACCTCCATTCTATGACTTCACACACCTCCATTCTGTGACTTCACACACCTTGATTCTATGGTTTCACATACCTCCATTTTGACTTCACACACCTCCATTATATGACTTTACACACCTCCATTCTGACTTCACACAACTCTATTGTGTGACTTCACAAAATTCCATTCTATGATTTCACACACCTCCATTCTATGACTTCACACACCTCCATCTATGACTTCACACACCTCCATTCTGAGTTCACACACCTCCATTCTGTGACTTCACACACCTCCAGTCTGACTTCACTCACCTCCATTGTATGACTTCACACATCTCCATTCTGTGACTTCACACACCTCCATTCTATGACTTCACACACTTCAATTGTGACGTCACACACCTCCATTCTATGAATTCACAAATCTCCATTCTATGACTTCACACACCTCCATTGTGACTTTACACACCTCCATTCTATGACTTCACAGACCTCGAATCTGTGTCTTCAGTCACCTCCACTGTATGACTTCACACTCCTCCATTCTATGACTTTTCACACCTCTTTGTATGACTTCAACCACCTCCCATCTATGACCGCACACCTCCATTTGAGACTTCACACACCTCCATTGTGTGACTTCACACACCTCCATTCTGTGACTTCGCACACCTCCATTCTTTGACTTCACACACCTCTATTCTATGACTTCACAAACCTTCATTCTTACTTCACAAACATCCATTCTATGACTTCACACACCTCCATTCTTTGATTTCACACACCTCCATTCTGTGATTCACAAACCTGCATTCTGTGTTCACACACCTCAATTCTGTGACTTCACACACCTCCATTCTGACTTCACGCACCTCCATTCTATAATTTCCCACACCTCCATTCTATGACTTCACACACCTCCATTCTGTGACTTCACACACCTCCATTCTGAGTTGACACACCTCCAATCTGTGACTTCACACACCTCCATTCTGACTTCACACAGCTCCATTCTATGACTTCACACAACTCCATTCTGTGACGTCACACACCTCCATTCTATGACTTCACACACCTCCATTCTATGATTTCACACACTTCCATCTATGACTTCACACACCTCCATTGTATGACTTCACACACCTCATTTCTGAGCTGACACACCTCCATTCTGTGATTTCACACACCTCCAATCTGACTTCACACACCTCCATTCTATGACTTCACACACCTACATTCTTTGACATCAAAAACCACCATTCTATGACTTCACACAACTCCATTTTGACTTCACACACCTCCATTCTATGAGTTCACACACCTCCATTTTATGACTTCACACACCTCCATTCTATGACTTCACACACCTCAGTTCTATGACTTCACACACCTCCATTCTATGACTTCACACACCTCCATTCTGTGACTTCACACACCTCCACTCTATGACTTCAAACACCTTCAATCTTACTTCACAAACATCCATTCTGTGACTTCACACACCTCCATTCTGTGACTTCACACACCTTCATTCTGACTTCACACACCTCCATTCTGTGACTTCACACACCTCAATTCTGTGACTTCACACACCTCCATTGTGACTTCACACACCTCCATTCTATGACTTCACAATCCTCTATTCTATGACTTCACACACCTCCATTGTGAATTCACATACCTCCATTCTATGACTTCACACAGCTCCATTCTGACTTCACACAGCTCCATTCTGTGACTCCACAAAACTCCATTCTATGATTTCACACACCTCCATACTATGACTTCACACACCTCCATCTATGACTTCACACACCTCCATTTTGAGTTCTCACACCTCCATTCTGTGACTTTAGACACCTCCATTCTGACTGAACACAGCTCCATTGTATGACTTCACACACCTCCATTCTGTGACTTCACACACCTCCATTCTACGACTTCACACACTTCCATTGTGACATCACACACCTGCATTCTATGAGTTCACACATCTCCATTCTATGACTTCACACACCTCCATTCTGCCTTCACACACCTCCATTCAATGACTTCACAGACCTCCATTCTATGACTTCCCACACCTTCTTTCTATGACTTCACCCACCTACATTCTGCGACTTCACACCTCCATTATGACTTCACACACCTCCATTCTCTGACTTCAATCACCTCCATTCTATGACTTCACACACTTCCATTCTATGACTTCACACACCTCCATTCTATAACTACACACACCTCCATTCTTTGACTTCACACACCTCCATTCTATGACTTCACACACCTTCATTTTTCACAAACATGCATTCTATGACTTCACACACCTCCAATCTATGACTTCACACACCTCCATTCGGTGACTTCACAAACCTCCATTCTGTGTTCACGCACCTCAATTCTGTGACTTCACACACCTCCATTCTGACTTCACACATCTCCATTCTATGACTTCACACACCTGCAGTCTATAACTACACACACCTCCATTCTGTGACTTCACACACCTCCATTCTGAGTTGAGACACCTCCATTCTGGGACTTCACACAAGTCCATTCTGACTTCACACAGCTCCATTCTATGACTTCACACAACTCCATTCTCTGACGTCACACACCTCCATTCTATGACTTCACACACCTTCATTCTTACTTCAAAAACATCAATTCTATGACTTCACACACCTCCATTCTATGACTTCACACACCTCCATTTTGTAACTTCACACACCTCCATTATATGATTTCACACACCTCCATTTTGACTTCACACACCTCCATTCCATGAGTTCACACACCTCCATTCTGACTTCACACACCTCCATTCTATGACTTCACACACCTCCATTCTGACTTCACACAGGTCCATTCTGTGACTTCACAAAACTCCATTCTATGATTTCACACACGTCCATACTATGACTTCACACACCTCCATCTATGACTTCACACACCTCCATTCTGAGTTCACACACCTCCATTCTGTGACTTCACACACCTCCCTTCTATGACTTCACACACTTCCATTGTGACGCACACACCTCCAATTTATGAGTTCACACTTCTCCATTCTATGACTTCACACACCTCCATTCTGACGTCACAATCCTACATTCTGTGACTTCACACACCTCCATTCTATGAGTTCACACACCTAAATTCTATGACTTCACACAACTCCATTCTATGACTTCACACACCTCCATTCTGTGACTTCACACACCTCCATTCTATGACTTCAAACACCTAAATTCTATGACTTCACACAACTCCATTCTATGACTTCACACACCTGTATTCTGTGACTTCACACACCTCCATTCTGACTTCACACACCTCTATTCTGTGTCTTCACATACCTCAATTCTGTGACTTCACACACTTCCATTCTGACTTCACACAACTCCATTCTATGATTTCATACACCTCAATTCTATGACTTCACACACCTCAATTCTTACTTCACATACTTCTATTCTGTGACTTCAAACACCTCCATTCTATGATTTCAGACACCTCCATTGTATGATTTCACACACCTCCATTCTATGACTTCACACACCTCCATTCAATGACTTCACTCACATCAATTCTGAATTCACACACCTCCATTCTGTGACTTCTCACACCTCCATTCTGACTTCACACACCTCCATTCTATGACTTCACTCACCTCCATTCTGAATTCACACACCTCCATTCTGTGACTTCTCACACCTCCATTCTGACTTCACCCATAACCATTCCATGACTTCACAAACCTCCATTCTGTGAATTCACACACCTGCATTCTATGAGTTCACACACCTTCATTTTGACTTCACACAACTCCATTCTATGACTTCACACTCCTTAATTCTTACTTCAGAAACATCCATTCTATGACTTCACACACCTCCATTATATGACTTCACAAACCTCCATTCTGTGACTTCACACACCTCCATTCTGAGTTCACACACCTCCATTCTGTGACTTCACACACCTCAATTTTGACTTCACACACCTCCATTCTATGACTTCACACACTTCAATTCTTTGAATTCTCACACCTCCATTCTGTGACTTCACTCACCTCCATTCTGTGACTTCACGCACCTCCATTGTGAGTTCACACACCTCCATTCTGTGACTTCACACACCTCCATTCTGTGACTTCACACACCTCCATTCTATGACTTCACACACCTCCATTCTCTGACTTCACACACCTCCATTCTGTGACTTCACGCACCTCCATTGCATGACTTCACACACCTCCATTGTGACTTCACATACCATGATACTATGATTTCACACACCTCCATTCTGACTTCACACACATCCATTCTATTGCTTCACACACCGCCATTCTGACTTCACACAGCTCCATTCTGTGACTTCACACACCTCCATTCTATGACTTCACACACCTCCATTCTGTGACTTCACACACCTCCATTTTATTTCTTCACACACTTCCATTGTGACGTCACACACCTCCATTTTATGAGTTCACACATCTCCATTCTATGATTTCACACACCTCCATTCTGACTTCACACACCTCCATTCTATGATTTCACAGACCTCGAATCTGTGACTTCACTCATCTCAACCCTATGACTTCACACTTCTCCATTCTATGACTTCCCACACCTCCTTTCTATGACTTCACACACATCCATTCTATGACTTCACACACCTCCATTCTTTGCCTTCACACACCTCTATTCTATGACTTCACACACCTTCATTCTTTCTTCACAAACATCCATTCTATGACTTCACACACATCCATACTATGACTTCACACACATCCATTATGTGACTTCACAAACCTCCATTCTGTGTTTACACACCTCAATTCTGTGACTTCACACACCTCCATTCTGACTTCACACACCTCCATTCTATGACTTCACACACCTCCATTCTATGACTTCACACACCTGCATTCTGTGACTTCACACACCTCCATTCTATGACTTCACACACCTCCATTGTGATTTCACACACCTCCGTTCTGAGTTCACACACCTCCATTCTGATTTCAAACACCTCAATTCTATGACTTCACACACCTCCATTCTGACTTCACACACCTCCATTCTATGACTTCACACACCTCCATTCTATGACTTCACTCACCTCCATTCTGAATTCACACACCTCCATTCTGTGACTTCTCACACCTCCATTCTGACTTCACACACCTCCATTCTATGACTTCACTCACCTCCATTCTAAATTCACACACCTCCATTCTGTGACCTCTCACACCTCCATTCTGACTTCACACACATCCATTCCATGACTTCACACACCTCCATTCTATGAGTTCACGCACCTCCATTCTATGAGTTCACACACCTTCATTTTGACTTCAAACACCTCCAGTCTATGACTTCACACACATTCATTCTTACTTCACAAACATCCATTCTATGACTTCACACACTTCCATTATATGACTTCATAAATATCCCTCTGTGACTTCACACACCTCCATTCTGAGTTCAAACACCTCCATTCTGTGACTTCACACACCTCCATTTTGACTTCACACACCTCCGTTCTATGACTTCACACACTTCAATTCTATGACTTCACACACGTCCATTCTGTGACTTTACACACCTCCATTGTGAGTTCACACACTTCCATTCTGTGACTTCACACACCTCCATTCTGTGACTTCACACACCTCCATTCTGTGACTTCACACACCTCCATTCTATGACATCACACACCTTCATTCTTACTTCAAAAACATCAATTCTATGACTTCACACAACTCCATTATATGACTTCACACACCTCCATTTTGTGATTTCACACACCTCCATTATATGATTTCACACACCTCCATTGTGACTTCACACACCTCCATTCTATGAGTTCACACACCTCCATTCTGACTTCACACACCTCCATTCTGTGACTTCACACACCTCCATTCTGACTTCACACAGCTCCATCCTGTGACTTCACAAAACTCCATTCTATGATTTCACACACGTCCATACTATGACTTCACACACCTCCATCTATGACTTCACACACCTCCATTCTGAGTTCACACACCTCCATTCTGTGACTTCACACACCTCCCTTCTATGACTTCACACACTTCCATTGTGACGCACACACCTCCATTTTATGAGTTCACACTTCTCCATTCTATGATTTCACACACTTCCATTCTGACTTCACACACCTCCATTCTATGACTTCACACACCGCCATTCTATGACTTCACACACCTCCATTCTGATGTCACAATCCTCCGTTCTGTGACTTCACACACCTCCATTCTATGAGTTCACACACCTAAATTCTATGACTTCACACAACTCCATTCTATGACTTCACACACCTCCATTCTGTGTCTTCACACACCTCCATTCTATGAGTTCACACACATAAATTCTATGACTTCACACAACTTCATTCTATGACTTCACACACCTCCATTCTGTGACTTCACACACCTCCATTCTATGACTTCAAACACCTAAATTCTATGACTTCACACAACTCCATTCTATGACTTCACACACCTCTATTCTGTGACTTCACACACCTCCATTCTGACTTCACACACCTCTATACTGTGTCTTCACATACCTCAATTCTGTGACTTCACACACTTCCATTCTGACTTCACACACCTCTATTCTGTGACTTCAAACATCTCCATTCTATGATTTCAGACACCTCCACTGTATGATTTCACACACCTCCATTCTATGACTTCACACACCTCCATTCTATGACTTCACTCACATCCATTCTGAATTCACACACCTCCATTCTGTGACTTCTCACACCTCCATTCTGACTTCACACACCTCCATTCTATGACGTCACTCACCTCCATTCTGAATTCACACACCTCCATTCTGTGACTTTTCACACCTCCATTCTGACTTCACACATAACCATTCCATGACTTCACACACCTCCATTCTGTGAATTCACACACCTCCCTTCTATGAGTTCACACACCTTCATTTTGACTTCACACAACTCCATTCTATGACTTCACACTCCTTAATTCTTACTTCAGACACATCCATTCTATGACTTCACACACCTCCATTATATAACTTCACAAACCTCCATTCTGTGACTTCACACACCTCCATTCTGAGTTCACACACCTCCATTCTGTGACTTCACACACCTCCATTTTGACTTCACACACCTCCAATCTATGACTTCACACACTTCAATTCTTTGAATTCTCACACCTCCATTCTGTGACTTCACAAACCTCCATTCCGTGACTTCACACACCTCCATTCTGAGTTCACACACCTCCATTCTGTGACTTCACACACCTCCATTTTGACTTCACACACCTCCATTCTATGACTTCACACACTTCAATTCTTTGAATTCTCACACCTCCATTCTATGACTTCACACACCTCCATTCTGACGTCACAATCCTCCGTTCTGTGACTTCACACACCTCCATTCTATGAGTTCACACACCTAAATTCTATGACTTCACACAACTCCATTCTATGACTTCACACACCTCCATTCTGTGACTTCACACACCTCCATTCTATGACTTCAAACACCTAAATTCTATGACTTCACACAAATCCATTCTATGACTTCACACACCTCTATTCTGTGACTTCACACACCTCCATTCTGACTTCACACACCGCTATTCTGTGTCTTCACATACCTCAATTCTGTGACTTCACACACTTCCATTCTGACTTCACACACCTCCATTCTATGATTCCACGCACCTCCATTCTATGAGTTCACTCAGCTCCATTATATGACTTCACACACCTGCATTCTGAGACTTCACACACCTCAATTCTATGACTTCACACACCTCAATTCTGACTTCACACACCTCTATTCTGTGACTTCAAACACCTCCATTCTATGATTTCAAACACCTCCATTGTATGATTTCACACACCTCCATTCTATGACTTCACACACCTCCATTCTATGACTTCACTCACATCCATTCTGAATTCACACACCTCCATTCTGTGACTTCTCACACCTCCATTCTGACTTCACACACCTCCATTCTATGACTTCACTCACCTCCATTCTGAATTCACACACCTCCATTCTGTGACTTCTCATACCTCCATTCTGACTTCACACATAACCATTCCATGACTTCACACACCTCCATTCTGTGAATTCACACACCTCCCTTCTATGAGTTCACACACCTTCATTTTGAATTCACACAACTCCATTCTATGACTTCACACTCCTTAATTCTTACTTGAGAAACATCCATTCTATGACTTCACACACCTCTATTATATGACTTCACAAACCTCCATTCGGTGACTTCACACACCTCCATTCTGAGTTCACACACCTCCATTCTGTGACTTCACACACCTCCATTTTGACTTCACACACCTCCATTCTATGACTTCACACACTTCAATTCTTTGAATTCTCACACCCCCATTCTGTTACTTCACACACCTCCATTCTGTGACTTCACACACCTCCATTCTATGACTTCACACACCTCCATTCTATGACTTCACACACCTCCATTCTGTGACTTCACGCACGTCCATTCCATGACTTCCCACACCTCCATTGTGACTTCACACACCATGATACTATGATTTCACACACCTCCATTCTGACTTCACACACCTCCATTCTATTGCTTCACACACCGCCATTCTGACTTCACACAGCTCCATTCTGTGACTTCACACACCTCCATTCTATGACTTCACACACCTCCATTCTGTGACTTCACACACCTCCATTCTATTTCTTCACACACTTGCATTGTGACGTCACACACCTCCATTTTATGAGTTCACACATCTCCATTCTATGATTTCACACACCTCCATTCTGACTTCACACACCTCCATTCTATGACTTCACAGACTTCGAATCTGTGACTTCACTCATCTCAACCCTATGACTTCACACTTCTCCATTCTATGACTTCCCACACCTCCTTTCTATGACTTCACCCACCTCCATTCAGCGACTTCACACCTCCATTCTGACTTCACACACGTCCATTCTGTGACTTCACACACCTCCATTCTATGACTTCACACACCTCCATTCTATGACTTCACACACATCCATTCTATGACTTCACACACCTCCATTCTTTGCCTTCACACACCTCTATTCTATGACTTCACACACCTTCATTCTTTCTTCACAAACATCCATTCTATGACTTCACACACAACCATTCTATGACTTCACACACATCCATTATGTGACTTCACAAACCTCCATTCTGTGTTCACACACCTCAATTCTGTGACTTCACACACCTCCATTCTGACTTCACACACCTCCATTCTATGACTTCACAGGCCTCCATTCTATGACTTCACACACCTGCATTCTGTAACTTCACACACCTCCATTCTATGACTTCAAACACCTCCATTGTGATTTCAAACACCTCCGTTGTATGAGTTCACACACCTCCATTCTGATTTCAAACACCTCAATTCTATGACTTCACACACCTCCATTCTGACTTCACACACCTCCATTCTGTGACTTCAAACACCTCCACTCTATGATTTCAGACACCTCCATTGTATGACTTCACACACCTCCATTTTATGACTTCACACACCTCCATTATATGACTTCACTCACCTCCATTCTGAATTCACACACCTCCATTCTGTGACTTCTCACACCTCCATTCTGACTTCACACACCTCCATTCTATGACTTCACTCACCTCCATTCTAAATTCACACACCTCCATTCTGTGACCTCTCACAACTCCATTCTGATTTCACACACATCCATTCCATGACTTCACACACCTCCATTCTATGAGTTCACGCACCTCCATTGTATGAGTTCACACACCTTCATTTTGACTTCACACACCTCCATTCTATGACTTCACACACCTTCATTCTTACTTCACAAACATCCATTCTATGACTTCACACACCTCCATTATATGACTTCATAAACCTCCCTTCTGTGACTTCACACACCTCCCTTCTGAGTTCACACACCTCCATTCTGTGACTTCACACACCCCTATTTTGACTTCACACACCTCCATTCTATGACTTCACACACTTCAATTCTATGACTTCACACACCTCCATTCTGTGACTTCACACACCTCCATTGTGAGTTCACACACCTCCATTCTGTGACTTCACAAACCTCCATTCTGTGACTTCACACACCTCCATTCTGTGACTTCACACACCTCCATTCTATGACTTCACACACCTCCATTCTATGAATTCACACACATCCATTCTGTGACTTCACACACCTACATTCTATGATTTCACACACCTCCATTCTTTGACTTCACCTACCTCCATTCTGAGTTCACAACCCTCCATTCTGTGACTTCACATACCTTCATTCTGTGACTTCACACACCTTCATTCTATGACTTCACACACCTCCAATCTATGACTTCGCACACCTCCATTCTGTGATTTCACTCACCTCCATTCTATGACTTCACACACCTCCATTGTGACGTCACACACCACGATTCTATGATTTCACACACTTCCATTTTGACTTCACACAGCTCCATTCTATGCCTTCACTCACTGCCATTCTGACTTCACACAGCTTCATTCTGAGACTTCACAAACCTCCATTCTATGATTTCACACACCTCCATACTATGACTTCACACACGTCCATCTATGACTTCACACACCTCCATTCTTTCTTCACACACCTCCATTGTATGACTTCACACACCTCCATTCTGTGACTTCACACACCTCCATTCTATGACTTCACACACTTCCATTGTGACGTCACACACCTCCATTCTATGAGTTAACACATCTCCCTTCTATGACTTCACACACCTCCATTCTGACTTCACACACCTCCATTCTATGACTTCACACACCTCCATTCTGTGACTTCAAACACCTTCATTCTTACTTCACAAACATCCATTCTATGACTTCACACACATACGTTCTATGATTTCACACACCTCCATTTTGTGACTTCACACACCTCCATTCTATGATTTCACACACCTCCATTGTGACTCCACACACCTCCATTCTATGAGTTCACACACCTCCATTCTGACTTCACACACCTCCATTCTATGACTTCACACATCTCCATTCTGACTTCACACAGCTCCATTCTGTGAGTTCACAAAACATCTTTCTATGATTTCACACACCTCCATACTATGACTTCCCACACCTCCATCTATGACTTCACACACCTCCATTCTGAGTTCACATACCTCCATTCTGTGACTTCACACACCTCCATTTGTGACTTCACACACCACCTTTTTGACTTCACACACCTCCGTTTTGACTTCACACACTTCCAGTCTGTGAGTTCACACACCTCCATTCTGTGACTTCACACACCTCTATTGTTTGACTTCACACACCTCCATTCCATGACTTCACACCTCCAATCAATGAGTTCACACACCTCTATTCTATGAGTTCACACACCTTAATTTTGACTTCACACATCTCCATTCTATGACTTCACACACATTCAGTCTTACTTTAGAAACATCCATTCTATGACTTCATACACCTCCATTGTATGTCTTCACAAACCTCCATTCTGTGACTTCACACACCTCAATTCTGTGACTTCACACACGTCCATTCTGACTTCACAGACCTCCATTCTATGACTTCACACACTTCCATTCTATGACTTCACACACCTCCATTCTGTGACTTCACACACCTCTATTGTGAGTTCAAACACCTCCATTCTGTGACTTCACACACGTCCATTGTATGAATTCACACACCTCCATTCTATGACTTCACACACCTCAATTCTGTGACTTCACACACATCCATTCTATGACTTCACACACCTCCATTTTGACTTCACACCCCTCTATTCTATGACTTCACACACCTCCATTCTGACTTCACACAGCTCCATTCTGTGACTTCACAAAACTCCATTCTATGATTTCATACACCTCCATACTATGACTTCACACACCTACATCTATGACTTCACACACCTCCTTCTATGTCTTCACACACCTCCATTCTAAGTTCACACACCTCCATTCTGTGACTTCACAGAACTCCATTCGGACTTCACTCACCTCCATTTTATGACTTCACACACCTCCATTCTGTGACTTCACACACCTCCATTCTATGACTTCACACACTTGCATTGTGACGTCACACAACTCCATTCTATGAGTTCACATATCTTCATTCTATGACTTCACACACCTCCATTCTTAATTCACACACCTCCATTCTATGACTTCACAGACCTCATATCTTTGACTTCACTCACCTCCACTCTACGACTTCACATTCCTCCATTCTATGACTTCCCACACCTCCTTTCTATGACTTCACCCACCTCCATTCTGCGATTTCACACCTCCATTCTGACTTCATGACACACATCCATCCTGTGACTTTACACACCACCATTCTGACTTCACAACGCTCCATTCTATGACTTCACACAACTCCATTCTGTGACGTCACACACCTCCATTCTATGACTTCACACACCTTCATTCTTACTTCAAGAACATCCATTCTATGACTTCACACACCTCCATTCTATGACTTCACACACCTCCATTTTGTGACTTCACACACCTCCATTCTATGATTTCACACACCTCCATTGTGACTTCACACACCTCCATTCTATGAGTTCACACACCTCCATTCTGAATTCACACACCTCCATTCTATGACTTCACACTCCTCCATTCTGGCTTCACACAGCTCCATTCTGTGACTCAACAAAAATCCATTCTATGATTTCACACACCTCCATACTATGACTTCACACACCTCCATCTATGACTTCACACACCTCCATTCTGAGTTCACACACCTTCATTCCATGACTTCACACACCTCCATTCTATGACTTCACAGCTTCATTCTTCAGAAACATCCATTCTATGACTTCACACACCTCCATTATATGACTTCACAAACCTCCATTCTGTGACTTCACACACCTCCATTCTGTGACTTCACATACCTCCATTCTATGACTTCACAAACCTCCATTCTGTGACTTCACACACCCCTATTTTGACTTCACACACCTCCATTCTATGCCTTCACACACTTCAATTCTATGACTTCACACACCTCCATTCTGTGACTTCACACACCTCCATTGTGAGTTCACACACCTCCATTCTGTGACTTCACAAACCTCCATTCTGTGACTTCACACACCTCCATTCTATGACTTCACACACCTCCATTCTATGACTTCACACACCTGCATTCTATGAATTCACACCCTTCCATTCTGTGACTTCACACACCTACATTCTATGACTTCACACACCTCCATTCTTTGACTTCACCTACCTCCATTCTGAGTTCACAACCCTCCATTCTGTGACTTCACACACCTTCATTCTGTGACTTCACACACCTTCATTCTATGACTTCACACACCTCCAATCTATGACTTCGCACACCTCCATTCTGTGATTTCACTCACCTCCAATCTATGACTTCACACACCTCCATTGTGACGTCACACACCACGATTCTATGATTTCACACACTTCCATTTTGACTTCACACACCTCCATTCTATGCCTTCACTCACTGCCATTCTGACTTCACACAGCTTCATTCTGAGACTTCACAAACCTCCATTCTATGATTTCACACACCTCCATACTATGACTTCACACACGTCCACCTATGACTTCACACACCTCCATTCTTACTTCACACACCTCCATTGTATGACTTCACACACCTCCATTCTGTGACTTCACACACCTCCATTCTATGACTTCACACACCTCCATTCTATGAGTTCACACACCTCCATTCTATGAGTTCACACACCTTCATTTTGACTTCACACACCTCCATTCTATGACTTCACAGCTTCATTCTTCAGAAACATCCATTCTATGACTTCACACACCTCCATTATATGACTTCACAAACCTCCATTCTGTGACTTCACACACCTCCATTCTGTGACTTCACATACCTCCATTCTATGACTTCACAAACCTCCATTCTGTGACTTCACACACCCCTATTTTGACTTCACACACCTCCATTCTATGACTTCACACACTTCAATTCTATGACTTCACACACCTCCATTCTGAGTTCACATACCTCCATTCTGTGACTTCACACACCTCCATTTGTGACTTCACACACCACCTTTTTGACTTCACACACCTCCGTTTTGACTTCACACACTTCCAGTCTGTGAGTTCACACACCTCCATTCTGTGACTTCACACACCTCTATTGTTTGACTTCACACACCTCCATTCCATGACTTCACACCTCCAATCAATGAGTTCACACACCTCTATTCTATGAGTTCACACACCTTAATTTTGACTTCACACATCTCCATTCTATGACTTCACACACATTCAGTCTTACTTTAGAAACATCCATTCTATGACTTCATACACCTCCATTGTATGTCTTCACAAACCTCCATTCTGTGACTTCACACACCTCAATTCTGTGACTTCACACACGTCCATTCTGACTTCACAGACCTCCATTCTATGACTTCACACACTTCCATTCTATGACTTCACACACCTCCATTCTGTGACTTCACACACCTCTATTGTGAGTTCAAACACCTCCATTCTGTGACTTCACACACGTCCATTGTATGAATTCACACACCTCCATTCTATGACTTCACACACCTCAATTCTGTGACTTCACACACATCCATTCTATGACTTCACACACCTCCATTTTGACTTCACACCCCTCTATTCTATGACTTCACACACCTCCATTCTGACTTCACACAGCTCCATTCTGTGACTTCACAAAACTCCATTCTATGATTTCATACACCTCCATACTATGACTTCACACACCTACATCTATGACTTCACACACCTCCTTCTATGTCTTCACACACCTCCATTCTAAGTTCACACACCTCCATTCTGTGACTTCACAGAACTCCATTCGGACTTCACTCACCTCCATTTTATGACTTCACACACCTCCATTCTGTGACTTCACACACCTCCATTCTATGACTTCACACACTTGCATTGTGACGTCACACAACTCCATTCTATGAGTTCACATATCTCCATTCTATGACTTCACACACCTCCATTCTTAATTCACACACCTCCATTCTATGACTTCACAGACCTCATATCTTTGACTTCACTCACCTCCACTCTACGACTTCACATTCCTCCATTCTATGACTTCCCACACCTCCTTTCTATGACTTCACCCACCTCCATTCTGCGATTTCACACCTCCATTCTGACTTCATGACACACATCCATCCTGTGACTTTACACACCACCATTCTGACTTCACAACGCTCCATTCTATGACTTCACACAACTCCATTCTGTGACGTCACACACCTCCATTCTATGACTTCACACACCTTCATTCTTACTTCAAGAACATCCATTCTATGACTTCACACACCTCCATTCTATGACTTCACACACCTCCATTTTGTGACTTCACACACCTCCATTCTATGATTTCACACACCTCCATTGTGACTTCACACACCTCCATTCTATGAGTTCACACACCTCCATTCTGAATTCACACACCTCCATTCTATGACTTCACACTCCTCCATTCTGGCTTCACACAGCTCCATTCTGTGACTCAACAAAAATCCATTCTATGATTTCACACACCTCCATACTATGACTTCACACACCTCCATCTATGACTTCACACACCTCCATTCTGAGTTCACACACCTTCATTCCATGACTTCACACACCTCCATTCTATGACTTCACAGCTTCATTCTTCAGAAACATCCATTCTATGACTTCACACACCTCCATTATATGACTTCACAAACCTCCATTCTGTGACTTCACACACCTCCATTCTGTGACTTCACATACCTCCATTCTATGACTTCACAAACCTCCATTCTGTGACTTCACACACCCCTATTTTGACTTCACACACCTCCATTCTATGCCTTCACACACTTCAATTCTATGACTTCACACACCTCCATTCTGTGACTTCACACACCTCCATTGTGAGTTCACACACCTCCATTCTGTGACTTCACAAACCTCCATTCTGTGACTTCACACACCTCCATTCTATGACTTCACACACCTCCATTCTATGACTTCACACACCTGCATTCTATGAATTCACACCCTTCCATTCTGTGACTTCACACACCTACATTCTATGACTTCACACACCTCCATTCTTTGACTTCACCTACCTCCATTCTGAGTTCACAACCCTCCATTCTGTGACTTCACACACCTTCATTCTGTGACTTCACACACCTTCATTCTATGACTTCACACACCTCCAATCTATGACTTCGCACACCTCCATTCTGTGATTTCACTCACCTCCAATCTATGACTTCACACACCTCCATTGTGACGTCACACACCACGATTCTATGATTTCACACACTTCCATTTTGACTTCACACACCTCCATTCTATGCCTTCACTCACTGCCATTCTGACTTCACACAGCTTCATTCTGAGACTTCACAAACCTCCATTCTATGATTTCACACACCTCCATACTATGACTTCACACACGTCCACCTATGACTTCACACACCTCCATTCTTACTTCACACACCTCCATTGTATGACTTCACACACCTCCATTCTGTGACTTCACACACCTCCATTCTATGACTTCACACACCTCCATTCTATGAGTTCACACACCTCCATTCTATGAGTTCACACACCTTCATTTTGACTTCACACACCTCCATTCTATGACTTCACAGCTTCATTCTTCAGAAACATCCATTCTATGACTTCACACACCTCCATTATATGACTTCACAAACCTCCATTCTGTGACTTCACACACCTCCATTCTGTGACTTCACATACCTCCATTCTATGACTTCACAAACCTCCATTCTGTGACTTCACACACCCCTATTTTGACTTCACACACCTCCATTCTATGACTTCACACACTTCAATTCTATGACTTCACACACCTCCATTCTGAGTTCACATACCTCCATTCTGTGACTTCACACACCTCCATTTGTGACTTCACACACCACCTTTTTGACTTCACACACCTCCGTTTTGACTTCACACACTTCCAGTCTGTGAGTTCACACACCTCCATTCTGTGACTTCACACACCTCTATTGTTTGACTTCACACACCTCCATTCCATGACTTCACACCTCCAATCAATGAGTTCACACACCTCTATTCTATGAGTTCACACACCTTAATTTTGACTTCACACATCTCCATTCTATGACTTCACACACATTCAGTCTTACTTTAGAAACATCCATTCTATGACTTCATACACCTCCATTGTATGTCTTCACAAACCTCCATTCTGTGACTTCACACACCTCAATTCTGTGACTTCACACACCTTCATTCTATGACTTCACACACCTCCAATCTATGACTTCGCACACCTCCATTCTGTGATTTCACTCACCTCCATTCTATGACTTCACACACCTCCATTGTGACGTCACACACCACGATTCTATGATTTCACACACTTCCATTTTGACTTCACACACCTCCATTCTATGCCTTCACTCACTGCCATTCTGACTTCACACAGCTTCATTCTGAGACTTCACAAACCTCCATTCTATGATTTCACACACCTCCATACTATGACTTCACACACGTCCATCTATGACTTCACACACCTCCATTCTTACTTCACACACCTCCATTGTATGACTTCACACACCTCCATTCTGTGACTTCACACACCTCCATTCTATGACTTCACACACTTCCATTGTGACGTCACACACCTCCATTCTATGAGTTAACACATCTCCATTCTATGACTTCACACACCTCCATTCTGACTTCACACACCTCCATTCTATGACTTCACACACCTCCATTCTGTGACTTCACACACCTTCATTCTTACTTCACAAACATCCATTCTATGACTTCACACACATACGTTCTATGATTTCACACACCTCCATTTTGTGACTTCACACACCTCCATTCTATGATTTCACACACCTCCATTGTGACTCCACACACCTCCATTCTATGAGTTCACACACCTCCATTCTGACTTCACACACCTCCATTCTATGACTTCACACATCTCCATTCTGACTTCACACAGCTCCATTCTGTGAGTTCACAAAACATCTTTCTATGATTTCACACACCTCCATACTATGACTTCCCACACCTCCATCTATGACTTCACACACCTCCATTCTGAGTTCACATACCTCCATTCTGTGACTTCACACACCTCCATTTGTGACTTCACACACCACCTTTTTGACTTCACACACCTCCGTTTTGACTTCACACACTTCCAATCTGTGACTTCACACACCTCCATTCTATGACTTCACACACCTCTATTGTTTGACTTCACACACCTCCATTCCATGACTTCACACCTCCAATCAATGAGTTCACACACCTCTATTCTATGAGTTCACACACCTTAATTTTGACTTCACACACCTCCATTCTATGACTTCACACACATTCAGTCTTACTTTAGAAACATCCATTCTATGACTTCATACACCTCCATTGTATGTCTTCACAAACCTCCATTCTGTGACTTCACACACCTCAATTCTGTGACTTCACACACGTCCATTCTGACTTCACACACCTCCATTCTATGACTTCACACACTTCCATTCTGTGATTTCACACACGTCCATTCTATGAATTCACACACCTCCATTCTATGACTTCACACATCTCAATTCTGTGACTTCACACACATCCATTCTATGACTTCACACACCTCCATTTTGACTTCACACCCCTCTATTCTACACTTCACACACCTCCATTCTGACTTCACACAGCTCCATTCTGTGACTTCACAAGACTCCATTCTATGATTTCACACACCTCCATACTATGACTTCACACACCTACATCTATGACTTCACACACCTCCTTCTATGACTTCACACACCTCCATTCTAAGTTCACACACCTCCATTCTGTGACTTCACAGAACTCCATTCGGACTTCACTCACCTCCATTTTATGACTTCACACACCTCCATTCTGTGACTTCACACACCTCCATTCTATGACTTCACACACTTGCATTGTGACGTCACACAACTCCATTCTATGAGTTCACATATCTCCATTCTATGACTTCACACACCTCCATTCTTAATTCACACACCTCCATTCTATGACTTCACAGACCTCATATCTTTGACTTCACTCACCTCCACTCTACGACTTCACACTCCTCCATTCTATGACTTCCCACACCTCCTTTCTATGACTTCACCCACCTCCATTCTGTGATTTCACACCTCCATTCTGACTTCATGACACACCTCCATCCTGTGACTTTACACACCACCATTCTGACTTCACAATGCTCCATTCTATGACTTCACACAACTCCATTCTGTGACGTCACACACCACCATTCTATGACTTCACACACCTTTATTCTTACTTCAAAAACATCCATTCTATGACTTCACACACCTCCATTCTATGACTTCACACACCTCCATTTTGTGACTTCACACACCTCCATTCTATGATTTCAAACACCTCCATTGTGACTTCACACACCTCCATTCTATGAGTTCACACACCTCCATTCTGACTTCACACACCTCCATTCTATGACTTCACACTCCTCCATTCTGGCTTCACACAGCTCCATTCTGTGACTCAACAAAAATCCATTCTATGATTTCACACACCTCCATACTATGACTTCACACACCTCCATCTATGACTTCACACACCTCCATTCTGAGTTCACACACCTCCATTCCATGACTTCACACACCTCCATTCTATGAGTTCACACACCTCCATTCTATGAGTTCACACACCTTCATTTTGACTTCACACACCTCCATTCTATGACTTCACACCTTCATTCTTCAGAAACATCCATTCTATGACTTCACACACCTCCATTATATGACTTCACAAACCTCCATTCTGTGACTTCACACACCTCCATTCTGTGACTTCACATACCTCCATTCTATGACTTCACAAACCTCCATTCTGTGACTTCACACACCTCCATTCTGTGATTTCACACACCTCCATTCTATGACTTCACAAACCACCATTCTGTGACTTCACACACCTCCATTCTGAGTTCACACCCCTCCATTCTGTGACTTCACACACCTCTATTGTTTGACTTCACACACCTCCATTCTATGACTTCACACCTTCATTCTTCAGAAACATCCATTCTATGACTTCACACACCTCCATTATATGACTTCACAAACCTCCATTCTGTGACTTCACACCCCGCCATTCTGAGTTCACACACCTCCATTCTGTGACTTCACACACCTCCATTCTTCCTTCACACACCTCCATTCTATGACTTCACACACTTAAATTCTATGACTTTACACACCACCATTCTGTGACTTCATACACCTGCATTGTGACTTCACACACCTCCATTCTATGACTTCACACACCTTCATTCTTACTTCACAAACATACATTCTATGACTTCACACACCTCCATTCTATGACTTCACAAACCTCCATTCTGTGACTTCACACAGCTCCATTCTGTGACTTCACACACCTCCATTCTCCGACTTCACACACCTCCATTCTATGACTTCACACATCCATTTTGACTTCACACACCTCCAATATATAACTTCAAACACCTCAATTCTGTGACTTCACACACCTCCATTCTATGAATTCATACCTGTCCATTCTGTGACTTCACACACCTCCATTCTTTGACTTCACACACCTCCATTCTGTGACTTCACCCACCTCTATTCTATGACTTCCCACACCTCCATTCTCCTACTTCACACCCCTCCAATTTGACTTCACATACCTCCATTCTATGACTTCACACACCTCCATTCTGTGATTTCACACACCTCCATTATGTGACTTCACAAACCTCCATTCTATGATTTCACACACCTCCAATCTATGACTTCACACACCTACATTTTATGACGTCACACACCTCCATTTTGACTTCACACACCTCCATTATGTGACTCCACACACCTCCCTTCTGTGACTTCACACACCTCCATTCTGTGACTTCACCCACCTCCATTCTGGGACTTCCCACACCTTTATTCTCCGACTTCACACCCCTGCAATTTGACTTCACATACCTCCATTCTATGACTTAACACACCTCCATTCTGTGACTTCACACACCTCCATTCTGTGACTTCACAAACCTCCATTCTATGACTTCACACACTTCCATTCTATGACTTCACACACCTCCATTCTGTGACTTTACATACCTCCATTCTGAGTTCACACAACTCCATTCTGTGACTTCACACACCTACATTCTATGACTTCACACACCTCCACTCTATGACTTCACACACCTCCATTCTGTGACTTCACACACCTCCATTCTATGACTTCACACACCTTCATTCTTACTTCACAAACATACATTCTATGACTTCACACACCTCCATTCTATGACTTCACACACCTCCATTCTTTGACTTCACACACCTCCATTCTGTGACTTCACACAACTCCATTCTGTGACTTCACACAGCTCCATTCTGTGACTTCACACACCTCCTTTCTCCGACTTCACACACCTCCATTCTATGACTTCACACATCCATTTTGACTTCACACACCTCCAATATATAACTTCAAACACCTCAATTCTGTGACTTCACACACCTCCATTCTATGAATTCATACCCGTCCATTCTGGGACTTCACACACCTCCATTCTGTGACTTCACCCACCTCCATTCTGGGACTTCCCACACCTTATTCTCCGACTTCACACCCCTGCAATTTGACTTCACATACCTCCATTCTATGACTTAACACACCTCCATTCTGTGACTTCACACACCTCCATTCTGTGACTTCACAAACCTCCATTCTATGATTTCACACACCTCCAATCTATGACTTCACACACCTACATTTTATGACTTCACACACCTACATTTTATGACGTCACACACCTCCATTTTGACTTCACACACCTCCATTATGTGACTCCACACACCTCCCTTCTATGACTTCACACACCTCCATTCTATGACTTCACACACTTCCATTCTATGACTTCACACACCGCCATTCCGTGACTTCACACACCTGCATTGTGAGTTCACACACCTCCATTCTGTGACTTCACACAGCTCCATTCTGCGATTTCACACACCTCCATTCTGAGATCACACACTTCCATTCTATGAATTCACACACCTCCATGCTGTGATTTCACACACCTCCATTCTATGACTTCACACAACTCCATTCTGTGACTTCACACATCTCCATTCTTAGTTCACACACCTCCATTCTGTGACTTCACACACCTCCATTCTGTGACTTCACACACTTCCATTCTATGACTTCACACACCTCCATTCTGTGACTTCACATACCTCCATTCTATGACTTCACAAACCTCCATTCTGTGACTTCACACACCTTCATTCTGTGACTTCACAAACCTCCATTGTATGATTTCACACACCTCCAATCTATGACTTCACACACCTCCATTTATGACGTCACACACCTCCATTTTGACTTCTCACACCTACATTGTATGACTTCGCACACCTCCATTCTATGACTTCACACACTTCCATTGGGACGTCACACACCTCCATTCTATGAGTTCACACACCTACATTCTATGACTTCACACACCTTCATTCGACTTCACACACCGCTATTCTATGACATCACAGACCTCGAATCTGTGACTTCACTCACCTCCAATCTATGACTTCACACTCCTCTATTCTATGACTTCCCACACCTCCTTTCTATGACTTCACACCTCCATTCTGACTTCACACACCTCCATTATGTGACTTCACACACCTCCATTATATGACGTCACACACCTCCGTTCTATGACTTCACACACCTCCATTCTATGACTTCACACACCTCCATTCTGTGACTTCAGACACCTCCATTCTATGACTTCACACACCTTCATTCTTACTTCACAAACATACATTCTATGACTTCACACACCTCCATTCTATGACTTCACACACCTCCATTCTTTGACTTCACACACCTCTATTCTGTGACTTCACACACCTCCATTCTGTGACTTCACACAGCTCCATTCTGTGACTTCACACAACTCCATTCTCCGACTTCACACAGCTCCATTCTATGACTTCACACATCCATTTTGACTTCACACACCTCCAATATATAACTTCAAACACCTCAATTCTGTGACTTCACACACCTCCATTCTATGAATTCATACCTGTCCATTCTGTGACTTCACACACCTCCATTCTTTGAATTCACACACCTCCATTCTGTGACTTCACACACCTCCATTCTGTGACTTCCCACACCTCCATTCTCCGACTTCACACCCCTCTAATTTGACTTCACATACCTCCATTCTATGACTTCACACACCTCCATTCTGTGATTTCACACACCTCCATTATGTGACTTCACAAACCTCCATTCAATTATTTCACACACCTCCAATCTATGACTTCACACACCTACATTTTATGACGTCACACACCTCCATTTTGACTTCACACACCTCCATTATGTGACTCCACACACCTCCCTTCTGTGACTTCACACACCTCCATCCTATGACTTCACATACCTTCATTGTATGACTTCACACACCTCCATTCTATGACTTCACACACTTCCATTCTATGATTTCACATACCACCATGCTATGACTTCACACACCTCCATTCTGTGACTTCACACACCTCCATTCTATGACTTCACACACCTCCATTCTGTGACTTCACAAACCTTCATTCTATGATTTCAAACACCTCCATTCTATGACTTCACACACCTGCATTTTAGGACATCACACACCTCCATTTTGACTTCACACACCTCCATTCTGAGACTTCACACACCTCCATACTATGAATTCACACACCTCCATTGTGACGTCACACACCTCTATTCTATGATTTCACACACCGCCATTCTATGACTTCACACACCTCCATTCTGACTTCACAAACCTCCATTCTATGACTTCACGGACCTCGAATCTGTGACTTCACTCACCTCCACTCTATGACTTCACACTCCTCCATTCTATGACTTCCCACACCTCCTTTCTATGACTTCACCCACCTCTATTCTATGACTTCACACCTCCGTTCTGACTTCACACACCTCCATTCTGTGAATTTACACACCTCCATTATATGATATCACACAACTCCATTCTATGACTTCACACATCTCCATTCTGTGACTTCACACACCTCCATTCTATGACTTCACACACCTTAATTCTTACTTCACAAACATACATTCTATGACATCACACACCTCCATTCTATGACTTCACACACCTCCATTCTGTGACTTTACATACCTCCATTCTGAGTTCACACAACTCCATTCTGTGACTTCACACACCTACATTCTATGACTTCACACACCTCCACTCTATGACTTCACACACCTCCATTCTGTGACTTCACACACCTCCATTCTATGACTTCACACACCTTCATTCTTACTTCACAAACATACATTCTATGACTTCACACACCTCCATTCTATGATTTCACACACCTCCATTCTTTGACTTCACACACCTCCATTCTGTGACTTCACACACCTCCATTCTGTGACTTCACACAGCTCCATTCTGTGACTTCACACACCTCCATTCTCCGACTTCACACACTTCCATTCTATGACTTCACACATCCATTCTGACTTCACACACCTCCAATATATAACTTCAAACACCTCAATTCTGTGACTTCACACACCTCCATTCTATGAATTCATACCCGTCCATTCTGTGACTTCACACACCTCCATTCTGTGACTTCACCCACCTCCATTCTGGGACTTCCCACACCTTTATTCTCCGACTTCACACCCCTGCAATTTGACTTCACATACCTCCATTCTATGACTTAACACACCTCCATTCTGTGACTTCACACACCTCCATTCTGTGACTTCACAAACCTCCATTCTATGACTTCACACACTTCCATTCTATGACTTCACACACCTCCATTCTGTGACTTTACATACCTCCATTCTGAGTTCACACAACTCCATTCTGTGACTTCACACACCTACATTCTATGACTTCACACACCTCCACTCTATGACTTCACACACCTCCATTCTGTGACTTCACACACCTCCATTCTATGACTTCACACACCTTCATTCTTACTTCACAAACATACATTCTATGACTTCACACACCTCCATTCTATGACTTCACACACCTCCATTCTTTTACTTCACACACCTCCATTCTGTGACTTCACACAACTCCATTCTGTGACTTCACACAGCTCCATTCTGTGACTTCACACACCTCCTTTCTCCGACTTCACACACCTCCATTCTATGACTTCACACATCCATTTTGACTTCACACACCTCCAATATATAACTTCAAACACCTCAATTCTGTGACTTCACACACCTCCATTCTATGAATTCATACCCGTCCATTCTGGGACTTCACACACCTCCATTCTGTGACTTCACCCACCTCCATTCTGGGACTTCCCACACCTTATTCTCCGACTTCACACCCCTGCAATTTGACTTCACATACCTCCATTCTATGACTTAACACACCTCCATTCTGTGACTTCACACACCTCCATTCTGTGACTTCACAAACCTCCATTCTATGATTTCACACACCTCCAATCTATGACTTCACACACCTACATTTTATGACTTCACACACCTACATTTTATGACGTCACACACCTCCATTTTGACTTCACACACCTCCATTATGTGACTCCACACACCTCCCTTCTATGACTTCACACACCTCCATTCTATGACTTCACACACTTCCATTCTATGACTTCACACACCGCCATTCCGTGACTTCACACACCTGCATTGTGAGTTCACACACCTTCATTCTGTGACTTCACACAGCTCCATTCTGCGATTTCACACACCTCCATTCTGAGATCACACACTTCCATTCTATGAATTCACACACCTCCATGCTGTGATTTCACACACCTCCATTCTATGACTTCACACAACTCCATTCTGTGACTTCACACATCTCCATTCTTAGTTCACACACCTCCATTCTGTGACTTCACACACCTCCATTCTGTGACTTCACACACTTCCATTCCATGACTTCACACACCTCCATTCTGTGACTTCACATACCTCCATTCTATGACTTCACAAACCTCCATTCTGTGACTTCACACACCTTCATTTTGTGACTTCACAAACCTCCATTGTATGATTTCACACACCTCCAATCTATGACTTCACACACCTCCATTTATGACGTCACACACCTCCATTTTGACTTCTCACACCTACATTGTATGACTTCGCACACCTCCATTCTATGACTTCACACACTTCCATTGGGACGTCACACACCTCCATTCTATGAGTTCACAACACCTACATTCTATGACTTCACACACCTTCATTCGACTTCACACACCGCTATTCTATGACATCACAGACCTCGAATCTGTGACTTCACTCACCTCCAATCTATGACTTCACACTCCTCTATTCTATGACTTCCCACACCTCCTTTCTATGACTTCACACCTCCATTCTGACTTCACACACCTCCATTATGTGACTTCACACACCTCCATTATATGACGTCACACACCTCCGTTCTATGACTTCACACACCTCCATTCTATGACTTCACACACCTCCATTCTGTGACTTCAGACACCTCCATTCTATGACTTCACACACCTTCATTTTTACTTCACAAACATACATTCTATGACTTCACACACCTCCATTCTATGACTTCACACACCTCCATTCTTTGACTTCACACACCTCTATTCTGTGACTTCACACACCTCCATTCTGTGACTTCACACAGCTCCATTCTGTGACTTCACACAACTCCATTCTCCGACTTCACACACCTCCATTCTATGACTTCACACATCCATTTTGACTTCACACACCTCCAATATATAACTTCAAACACCTCAATTCTGTGACTTCACACACCTCCATTCTATGAATTCATACCTGTCCATTCTGTGACTTCACACACCTCCATTCTTTGAATTCACACACCTCCATTCTGTGACTTCACACACCTCCATTCTGTGACTTCCCACACCTCCATTCTCCGACTTCACACCCCTCTAATTTGACTTCACATACCTCCATTCTATGACTTCACACACCTCCATTCTGTGATTTCACACACCTCCATTATGTGACTTCACAAACCTCCATTCTATGATTTCACACACCTCCAATCTATGACTTCACACACCTACATTTTATGACGTCACACACCTCCATTTTGACTTCACACACCTCCATTATGTGACTCCACACACCTCCCTTCTGTGACTTCACACACCTCCATTCTATGACTTCACATACCTTCATTGTATGACTTCACACACCTCCATTCTATGACTTCACACACTTCCATTCTATGATTTCACATACCTCCATGCTATGACTTCACACACCTCCATTCTGTGACTTCACACACCTCCATTCTATGACTTCACACACCTCCATTCTGTGACTTCACAAACCTTCATTCTATGATTTCAAACACCTCCATTCTATGACTTCACACACCTGCATTTTAGGACATCACACACCTCCATTTTGACTTCACACACCTCCATTCTGAGACTTCACACACCTCCATACTATGAATTCACACACCTCCATTGTGACGTCACACACCTCTATTCTATGATTTCACACACCGCCATTCTATGACTTCACACACCTCCATTCTGACTTCACAAATCTCCATTCTATGACTTCACAGACCTCGAATCTGTGACTTCACTCACCTCCACTCTATGACTTCACACTCCTCCATTCTATGACTTCCCACACCTCCTTTCTATGACTTCACCCACCTCTATTCTATGACTTCACACCTCCGTTCTGACTTCACACACCTCCATTCTGTGACTTTACACACCTCCATTATATGACATCACACAACTCCATTCTACGACTTCACACACATCCATTCTATGACTTCACACAACTCCATTCTATGAGTTCACACACCTCCATTCTTTGACTTCACACACCTCCATTTTGACTTCACACACCTACATTCTGTGACTTCACACACCTCCATTTTTGACTTCACACACCACCATTTTGATTTCACACACCTCCGTTCTGTGACTTCACACACCTCCATTCTGTGACTTCACACACCTCCGTTTTGACTTCACACACTTCCATTCTGGGACTTCACACACCTCCATTCTGTGACTTCACACACAACCATTTTTTGACTTCACACACCTCCATTCTTTGACTTCATACACCTCCATTCCACGACTTCACACACCTTCATTCTATGAGTTCAGAAACATTCAATCTATGAGTTCACACACCACAATTTTGTCTTCACACACCTCCATTCTATGACTTCACAAACCTCCATTCTGTGACTTCACACACCTCCATTCTGCGTTCACACACCTCCATTCGGTGACTTCACTCACCTCCATTCTGACTTCACACACCTCCATTCTATGACTTTACACACTTCCATTCTATGACTTCACACAACTCCATGCTGTGACTTCACACACCTCCATTCTGTGACTTCACACACCTTCATTCTACGAATTCACACACCTCCATTCTATGATTTCACACACCTCTATTCTATGATTTCACACCTCCATTTTGATTTCACACACATAAAATATATGACTTCATACACCTCCATTCTGTGACTTCACCCACCTCCATTATGTGACTTCACACACCTCCATTCTCCGACTTCACACCCCTCCAATTTGACTACTCATACCTCCATTCTATGACTTCACAAACCTCCATTCTATGATTTCACACACCTCCATTGTATGACTTCACAGACTTCCATTGTGATGTCACTCACCTCCATTCTATGAGTTCACACACCTCCGCTCTGACTTCAAACACCTACATTCTATGACTTCACACACCTCCATTCTGTATTCACACAGCCCCATTCTGTGACTTCACAAAACTCCATTCTATGATTTCACACACCTCCATACTATGACTTCACACAACTCCATCTATGACTTCACACACCTGCATTCTGACATCACGCACCTCCATTCTATGACTTCACAGACCTCGAATCTGTGACTTCACTCACCTGCACTCTATGACTTCACACTCCTCCATTCTATGACTTTCCACACCTCCTTTCTATGACTTCACCACCTCCAATCTATGACTACACACCTCCATTCTGACTTCACACACCTTCATTCTGTGAATTCACACACCTCCATTCTATGTGTTCACATACCTCCATTCTATGACTTCACACACCTTCATTCTTACTTCAGAAACATCCATTCTATGACTTCACAAACCTCCATTCTGTGACTTCACAAACCTCCATTCTGTGTTCACACACCTCCATTCTATGACTTCACCCACCTCCAATCTATGACTTCACACATCCATTCTGTGACTTCACACACCTCCATTATATGACTTCACACACCTCCATTCTATGTCTTCACACACCTCCATTCTATGACTTCACACACCTCCATTCTGTGACTTCACACACCTCCATTCTATGACTTCAGTCACCTTCATTCTTACTTCACAAACATACATTCTATGACTTCACACACCTCCAATCTATGACTTCACACACCTACATTCTTTGACTTCACACACCTCCATTCTGTGACTTCACACACCTCCATTCTATGACTTCACACACTTCAATTCTATGACTTCACACACCTCCATTCTGTGACTTTACACACCTCCATTCTGACTTCACACACCTCCATTCTGTGACGTCACACACCTCTATTCTGTGACTTCCCACACCTCCACTCTGTGACTTCCCACACATCCATTCTATGATTTCACACACCTCCATTCTATGACTTCACCCACCTCCATTCTATGACTTCACACATCCATTCTGTGACTTCACACACCTCCATTATATGACTTCACACACCTCCATTCTATGTCTTCACACAACTCCATTCTATGACTTCACACACCTCCATTCTGTGACTTCACACACCTCCATTCTATGACTTCAGTCACCTTCATTCTTACTTCACAAACATACATTCTATGACTTCACACACCTCCAATCTATGACTTCACACACCTACATTCTTTGACTTCACACACCTCCATTCTGTGACTTCACACACCTCCATTATATGATATCACACACCTCCATTCTATGACTTCACACACCTCCATTCTATGACTTCACACACCTCCATTCTATGACTTCACACACTTCCATTGTGACGTCACACACCTCCATTCTATGAGTTCACACACCTCCATTCTGACTTCACACACCTCCATTCTATGACTTCACACACCTCCATTCTGACTTCACACATCTCTATTCTATGACTTCGCACACCTCCATTCTGAGTTTACACACCTCCATTCTATGATTTCACAAACCTCCATTCTGTGACTACACACACCTCCATTCTGAGTTGACACACCTCCATTCTATGACTTCACACACTTCCATTCTATGACGTCACACACCTCTATTCTGTGACTTCACAAACCTCCATTCTGAGTTCACACACCTCCATTCTGTGACTTCACACACCTCTATTCTGGGACTTCACACACCTCCATTGTGTGACTTCACACACTTCCATTCTGTGACTTCATAAACCTCTCTTTTATAATTTCACACACCTCCATTCTGTGACTTCACACACCTCCATTCTATGACCTCACACACCCTCATTCTATGATTTCACACACCTCCATTCTATGATTTCACACATCCATTTTGACTTCACACACCTCTAATATATGACTTCAAACCCCTCAATTCTGTGACTTCACACACCTCCATTCTATGACTTCATACCGTCCATTCTGTGACTTCAAACACCTCCATTCTATGTCTTCACACACTTCCATTCTATGACTTCACACACCTCCATTTTATGACTTCACACACCTCCATTCTATGACTTCACACACCTCCATTCTGAGTTTACACACCTCCATTCTATGACTTCACACACCTCCATTCTTTGACGTCACACCTTTATTCTATGACTTCATACAACTTCATTCTTACTTTACAAACATCCATTCTATAACTTCACACACCTCCATTCTATGACTTCAAACAGCTCCATTCTGTGACTTCACACACCTCCATTCTATGACTTCACACACCTCCATTCTGTGATTTCACACACCTCCATTGTATGGCTTCACACACTTCCATTGTGACGTCACTCACTTCCATTCTATGAGTTCACACACCTCCGTTCTGACTTCAAAAACCTACATTCTATGACTTCACACACCTCCATTCTGTATTCACATAGCTCCATTCTGTGACTTCACAAAACTGCATTCTATGATTTCACACACCTCCATACTATGACTTCACACAACTCCATATATGACTTCACACACCTGCATTCTATGACCTCACACACCCTCATTCTATGATTTCACACACCTCCATTCTATGATTTCACACATCCATTTTGACTTCACACACCTCTAATATGTGACTTCAAACCCCTCAATTCTGTGACTTCACACACCTCCATTCTATGACTTCATACCGTCCATTCTGTGACTTCCAACACCTCCATTCTATGTCTTCACACACTTCCATTCTATGACTTCACACACCTCCATTCTATGACTTCACAAACCTCCATTCTGTGACTACACACACCTCCATTCTGAGTTGACACACCTCCATTCTATGACTTCACACACTTCCATTCTATGACGTCACACACCTCTATTCTGTGACTTCACAAACCTCCATTCTGAGTTCACACACCTCCATTCTGTGACTTCACACACCTCTATTCTGTGACTTCACACACCTCCATTGTGTGACTTCACACACTTCCATTCTATGACTTCATAAACCTCTCTTTTATAATTTCACACACCTCCATTCTGTGACTTCACACACCTCCATTCTATGACCTCACACACTCTCATTCTATGATTTCACACACCTACATTCTATGACTTCACACACCTCCATTCTGTATTCACACAGCTCCATTCTGTGACTTCACAAAACTGCATTCTATGATTTCACACACCTCCATACTATGACTTCACACAACTCCATCTATGACTTCACACACCTGCATTCTGACATCACACACGTCCATTCTATGACTTCACAGACCTCGAATCTGTGACTTCACTCACCTGCACTCTATGACTTCACACTCCTCCATTCTATGACTTTCCACACCTCTTTCTATGACTTCACCACCTCCAATCTATGACTACACACCTCCATTCTGACTTCACACACCTTCATTCTGTGAATTCACACACCGCCGTTCTATGTGTTCACATACCTCCATTCTATGACTTCACACACCTTCATTCTTACTTCAGAAACATCCATTCTATGACTTCACACAACCCCATTCTATGACTTCACAGACCTCCATTCTGTGACTTCACACACCTCCATTCTGAGTTCACACAACTCCATTCGGTGACTTCACACACCTCCATTCTGACTTCACACACCTCCATTCTATGACTTCACACACTTCCATTCTATGACTTCACACACCTTCATTCTGTGACTTCACACACCTCCATTCTGTGTTCACACACCTTCATTCTATGACTTCACAGACCTCGAATATGTGACTTCACTCACCTCCACTCTAGGACTTCACACTCCTCCATTCTATGACTTCCCACATCTCCTTTCTATGACTTCACCCACCTCCATTTTATGACTTCACACACCTCCATTCTGTGACTTCACACACCTCCATTCTATGACCTCACACACCCTCATTCTGTGATTTCACACACCCCATTCTATGACTTCACACATCCATTTTGATTTCACACACCTCCAATATATGTCTTCAAACACCTCAATTCTGTGACTTCACACACCTCCATTCTATGACTTCATACCGTCCATTCTGTGACTTCACACACCTCCATTCTATGACTTCACACACTTCAATTCTATGACTTCACACACCTCCATTCTGTGACTTTACACACCTCCATTCTTACTTCACACACCTCCATTCTGTGACGTCACACACCTCTATTCTGTGACTTCCCACACCTCCACTCTGTGACTTCACACACATCCATTCTATGATTTCACACACCTCCATTCTATGACTTCACCCACCTCCATTCTATGACTTCACACATCCATTCTGTGACTTCACACACCTCCATTATATGACTTCACACACCTCCATTCTATGTCTTCACACAACTCCATTCTATGACTTCACACACCTCCATTCTGTGACTTCACACACCTCCATTCTATGACTTCAGTCACCTTCATTCTTACTTCACAAACATACATTCTATGACTTCACACACCTCCAATCTATGACTTCACACACCTACATTCTTTGACTTCACACACCTCCATTCTGTGACTTCACACACCTCCATTATATGATATCACACACCTCCATTCTATGACTTCACACACCTCCATTCTATGACTTCACACACCTCCATTCTATGACTTCACACACTTCCATTGTGACGTCACACACCTCCATTCTATGAGTTCACACACCTCCATTCTGACTTCACACACCTCCATTCTATGACTTCACACACCTCCATTCTGACTTCACACATCTCTATTCTATGACTTCGCACACCTCCATTCTGAGTTTACACACCTCCATTCTATGACTTCACAAACCTCCATTCTGTGACTACACACACCTCCATTCTGAGTTGACACACCTCCATTCTATGACTTCACACACTTCCATTCTATGACGTCACACACCTCTATACTGTGACTTCACAAACCTCCATTCTGAGTTCACACACCTCCATTCTGTGACTTCACACACCTCTATTCTGTGACTTCACACACCTGCATTGTGTGACTTCACACACTTCCATTCTATGACTTCATAAACCTCTCTTTTATAATTTCACACACCTCCATTCTGTGACTTCACACACCTCCATTCTATGACCTCACACACTCTGATTCTATGATTTCACACACCTCCATTCTATGACTTCACACACCTCCATTCTGTATTCACACAGCTCCATTCTGTGACTTCACAAAACTGCATTCTATGATTTCACACACCTCCATACTATGACTTCACACAACTCCATCTATGACTTCACACACCTGCATTCTGACATCACACACCTCCATTCTATGACTTCACAGACCTCGAATCTGTGACTTCACTCACCTGCACTCTATGACTTCACACACTTCAATTCTATGACTTCACACACCTCCATTCTGTGACTTTACACACCTCCATTCTGACTTCACACACCTCCATTCTGTGACGTCACACACCTCTATTCTGTGACTTCCCACACCTCCACTCTGTGACTTCCCACACATCCATTCTATGATTTCACACACCTCCATTCTATGACTTCACCCACCTCCATTCTATGACTTCACACATCCATTCTGTGACTTCACACACCTCCATTATATGACTTCACACACCTCCATTCTATGTCTTCACACAACTCCATTCTATGACTTCACACACCTCCATTCTGTGACTTCACACACCTCCATTCTATGACTTCAGTCACCTTCATTCTTACTTCACAAACATACATTCTATGACTTCACACACCTCCAATCTATGACTTCACACACCTACATTCTTTGACTTCACACACCTCCATTCTGTGACTTCACACACCTCCATTATATGATATCACACACCTCCATTCTATGACTTCACACACCTCCATTCTATGACTTCACACACCTCCATTCTATGACTTCACACACTTCCATTGTGACGTCACACACCTCCATTCTATGAGTTCACACACCTCCATTCTGACTTCACACACCTCCATTCTATGACTTCACACACCTCCATTCTGACTTCACACATCTCTATTCTATGACTTCGCACACCTCCATTCTGAGTTTACACACCTCCATTCTATGACTTCACAAACCTCCATTCTGTGACTACACACACCTCCATTCTGAGTTGACACACCTCCATTCTATGACTTCACACACTTCCATTCTATGACGTCACACACCTCTATTCTGTGACTTCACAAACCTCCATTCTGAGTTCACACACCTCCATTCTGTGACTTCACACACCTCTATTCTGGGACTTCACACACCTCCATTGTGTGACTTCACACACTTCCATTCTGTGACTTCATAAACCTCTCTTTTATAATTTCACACACCTCCATTCTGTGACTTCACACACCTCCATTCTATGACCTCACACACCCTCATTCTATGATTTCACACACCTCCATTCTATGATTTCACACATCCATTTTGACTTCACACACCTCTAATATATGACTTCAAACCCCTCAATTCTGTGACTTCACACACCTCCATTCTATGACTTCATACCGTCCATTCTGTGACTTCAAACACCTCCATTCTATGTCTTCACACACTTCCATTCTATGACTTCACACACCTCCATTTTATGACTTCACACACCTCCATTCTATGACTTCACACACCTCCATTCTGAGTTTACACACCTCCATTCTATGACTTCACACACCTCCATTCTTTGACGTCACACCTTTATTCTATGACTTCATACAACTTCATTCTTACTTTACAAACATCCATTCTATAACTTCACACACCTCCATTCTATGACTTCAAACAGCTCCATTCTGTGACTTCACACACCTCCATTCTATGACTTCACACACCTCCATTCTGTGATTTCACACACCTCCATTGTATGGCTTCACACACTTCCATTGTGACGTCACTCACTTCCATTCTATGAGTTCACACACCTCCGTTCTGACTTCAAAAACCTACATTCTATGACTTCACACACCTCCATTCTGTATTCACATAGCTCCATTCTGTGACTTCACAAAACTGCATTCTATGATTTCACACACCTCCATACTATGACTTCACACAACTCCATATATGACTTCACACACCTGCATTCTATGACCTCACACACCCTCATTCTATGATTTCACACACCTCCATTCTATGATTTCACACATCCATTTTGACTTCACACACCTCTAATATGTGACTTCAAACCCCTCAATTCTGTGACTTCACACACCTCCATTCTATGACTTCATACCGTCCATTCTGTGACTTCCAACACCTCCATTCTATGTCTTCACACACTTCCATTCTATGACTTCACACACCTCCATTCTATGACTTCACAAACCTCCATTCTGTGACTACACACACCTCCATTCTGAGTTGACACACCTCCATTCTATGACTTCACACACTTCCATTCTATGACGTCACACACCTCTATTCTGTGACTTCACAAACCTCCATTCTGAGTTCACACACCTCCATTCTGTGACTTCACACACCTCTATTCTGTGACTTCACACACCTCCATTCTATGACCTCACACACTCTCATTCTATGATTTCACACACCTACATTCTATGACTTCACACACCTCCATTCTGTATTCACACAGCTCCATTCTGTGACTTCACAAAACTGCATTCTATGATTTCACACACCTCCATACTATGACTTCACACAACTCCATCTATGACTTCACACACCTGCATTCTGACATCACACACGTCCATTCTATGACTTCACAGACCTCGAATCTGTGACTTCACTCACCTGCACTCTATGACTTCACACTCCTCCATTCTATGACTTTCCACACCTCTTTCTATGACTTCACCACCTCCAATCTATGACTACACACCTCCATTCTGACTTCACACACCTTCATTCTGTGAATTCACACACCGCCGTTCTATGTGTTCACATACCTCCATTCTATGACTTCACACACCTTCATTCTTACTTCAGAAACATCCATTCTATGACTTCACACAACCCCATTCTATGACTTCACAGACCTCCATTCTGTGACTTCACACACCTCCATTCTGAGTTCACACAACTCCATTCGGTGACTTCACACACCTCCATTCTGACTTCACACACCTCCATTCTATGACTTCACACACTTCCATTCTATGACTTCACACACCTTCATTCTGTGACTTCACACACCTCCATTCTGTGTTCACACACCTTCATTCTATGACTTCACAGACCTCGAATATGTGACTTCACTCACCTCCACTCTAGGACTTCACACTCCTCCATTCTATGACTTCCCACATCTCCTTTCTATGACTTCACCCACCTCCATTTTATGACTTCACACACCTCCATTCTGTGACTTCACACACCTCCATTCTATGACCTCACACACCCTCATTCTGTGATTTCACACACCCCATTCTATGACTTCACACATCCATTTTGATTTCACACACCTCCAATATATGTCTTCAAACACCTCAATTCTGTGACTTCACACACCTCCATTCTATGACTTCATACCGTCCATTCTGTGACTTCACACACCTCCATTCTATGACTTCACACACTTCAATTCTATGACTTCACACACCTCCATTCTGTGACTTTACACACCTCCATTCTTACTTCACACACCTCCATTCTGTGACGTCACACACCTCTATTCTGTGACTTCCCACACCTCCACTCTGTGACTTCACACACATCCATTCTATGATTTCACACACCTCCATTCTATGACTTCACCCACCTCCATTCTATGACTTCACACATCCATTCTGTGACTTCACACACCTCCATTATATGACTTCACACACCTCCATTCTATGTCTTCACACAACTCCATTCTATGACTTCACACACCTCCATTCTGTGACTTCACACACCTCCATTCTATGACTTCAGTCACCTTCATTCTTACTTCACAAACATACATTCTATGACTTCACACACCTCCAATCTATGACTTCACACACCTACATTCTTTGACTTCACACACCTCCATTCTGTGACTTCACACACCTCCATTATATGATATCACACACCTCCATTCTATGACTTCACACACCTCCATTCTATGACTTCACACACCTCCATTCTATGACTTCACACACTTCCATTGTGACGTCACACACCTCCATTCTATGAGTTCACACACCTCCATTCTGACTTCACACACCTCCATTCTATGACTTCACACACCTCCATTCTGACTTCACACATCTCTATTCTATGACTTCGCACACCTCCATTCTGAGTTTACACACCTCCATTCTATGACTTCACAAACCTCCATTCTGTGACTACACACACCTCCATTCTGAGTTGACACACCTCCATTCTATGACTTCACACACTTCCATTCTATGACGTCACACACCTCTATACTGTGACTTCACAAACCTCCATTCTGAGTTCACACACCTCCATTCTGTGACTTCACACACCTCTATTCTGTGACTTCACACACCTGCATTGTGTGACTTCACACACTTCCATTCTATGACTTCATAAACCTCTCTTTTATAATTTCACACACCTCCATTCTGTGACTTCACACACCTCCATTCTATGACCTCACACACTCTGATTCTATGATTTCACACACCTCCATTCTATGACTTCACACACCTCCATTCTGTATTCACACAGCTCCATTCTGTGACTTCACAAAACTGCATTCTATGATTTCACACACCTCCATACTATGACTTCACACAACTCCATCTATGACTTCACACACCTGCATTCTGACATCACACACCTCCATTCTATGACTTCACAGACCTCGAATCTGTGACTTCACTCACCTGCACTCTATGACTTCACACTCCTCCATTCTATGACTTTCCACACCTCTTTCTATGACTTCACCACCTCCAATCTATGACTACACACCTCCATTCTGACTTCACACACCTTCATTCTGTGAATTCACACACCTCCGTTCTATGTGTTCACATACCTCCATTCTATGACTTCACACACCTTCATTCTTACTTCAGAAACATCCATTCTATGACTTCACACAACCCCATTCTATGACTTCACAGACCTCCATTCTGTGACTTCACACACCTCCATTCTGAGTTCACACAACTCCATTCGGTGACTTCACACACCTCCATTCTGACTTCACACACCTCCATTCTATGACTTCACACACTTCCATTCTATGACTTCACACACCTTCATTCTGTGACTTCACACACCTCTATTCTGTGTTCACACACCTCCATTCTATGACTTCACAGACCTCGAATATGTGACTTCACTCACCTCCACTCTAGGACTTCACACTCCTCCATTCTATGACTTCCCACATCTCCTTTCTATGACTTCACCCACCTCCATTTTATGACTTCACACACCTCCATTCTGTGACTTCACACACCTCCATTCTATGACCTCACACACCCTCATTCTGTGATTTCACACACCCCATTCTATGACTTCACACATCCATTTTGATTTCACACACCTCCAATATATGTCTTCAAACACCTCAATTCTGTGACTGCACACACCTCCATTCTATGACTTCATACCGTCCATTCTGTGACTTCACACACCTCCATTCTATGACTTCACACACTTCAATTCTATGACTTCACACATCTCCATTCTGTGACTTTACACACCTCCATTCTGACTTCACACACCTCCATTCTGTGACGTCACACACCTGTATTCTGTGACTTCGCACACCTCCACTCTGTGACTTCACACACATCCATTCTATGATTTCACACACCTCCATTCTATGACTTCACCCACCTCCATTCTATGACTTCACACATCCATTCTGTGACTTCACACACCTCCATTATATGACTTCACACACCTCCATTCTATGTCTTCACACAACACCATTCTATGACTTCACACACCTCCATTCTGTGACTTCACACACCCCCATTCTATGACTTCAGTCACCTTCATTCTTACTTCACAAACATACATTCTATGACTTAACACACCTCCAATCTATGACTTCACACACCTACATTCTTTGACTTCACACACCTCCATTCTGTGACTTCACACACCTCCATTATATGATATCACACACCTCCATTCTATGACTTCACACACCTCCATTCTATGACTTCACACACCTCCATTCTATGACTTCACACACTTCCATTGTGACGTCATACACCTCCATTCTATGAGTTCACACACCTCCATTCTGACTTCACACACCTCCATTCTATGACTTCACACACCTCCATTCTGACTTCACACACCTCCATTCTATTACTTCACACACCTCCATTCTGACTTCACACATCTCTATTCTATGACTTCGCACACCTCCATTCTGAGTTTACACACCTCCATTCTATGACTTCACAAACCTCCATTCTGTGACTACACACACCTCCATTCTGAGTTGACACACCTCCATACTATGACTTCACACAACTCCATATATGACTTCACACTCCTGCATTCTGACATCACACACCTCCATTCTATGACTTCACAGACCTCGAATCTGTGACTTCACTCACCTGCACTCTATGACTTCACACTCCTCCATTCTATGACTTTCCACACCTACTTTCTATGACTTCACCACCTCCAATCTATGACTACACACCTCCATTCTGACTTCACACACCTTCATTCTGTGAATTCACACACCTCCATTCTATGTGTTCACACACCTCCATTCTATGACTTCACACACTTCCATTGTGACGTCACACACCTCCATTCTATGAGTTCACACACCTCCGCTCTGACTTCAAACACCTACATTCTATGACTTCACACACCTCCATTCTGTATTCACACAGCCCCATTCTGTGACTTCACAAAACTCCATTCTATGATTTCACACACCTCCATACTATGACTTCACACAACTCCATCTATGACTTCACACACCTGCATTCTGACATCACGCACCTCCATTCTATGACTTCACAGACCTCGAATCTGTGACTTCACTCACCTGCACTCTATGACTTCACACTCCTCCATTCTATGACTTTCCACACCTCCTTTCTATGACTTCACCACCTCCAATCTATGACTACACACCTCCATTCTGACTTCACACACCTTCATTCTGTGAATTCACATACCTCCATTCTATGTGTTCACATACCTCCATTCTATGACTTCACACAAGTTCATTCTTACTTCAGAAACATCCATTCTATGACTTCACACAACCCCATTCTATGACTTCACAAACCTCCATTCTGTGACTTCACACACCTCCATTCTGTGTTCACACACCTCCATTCTATGACTTCACCCACCTCCATTCTATGACTTCACACATCCATTCTGTGACTTCACACACCTCCATTATATGACTTCACACACCTCCATTCTATGTCTTCACACACCTCCATTCTATGACTTCACACACCTCCATTCTGTGACTTCACACACCTCCATTCTATGACTTCAGTCACCTTCATTCTTACTTCACAAACATACATTCTATGACTTCACACACCTCCAATCTATGACTTCACACACCTACATGCTTTGACTTCACACACCTCCATTCTGTGACTTCACACACCTCCATTATATGATATCACACACCTCAATTCTATGACTTCACACACCTCCATTCTATGACTTCACACACTTCCATTGTGACGTCACACACCTCCGTTCTGACTTCAAACACCTACATTCTATGACTTCACACACCTCCATTCTGTATTCACATAGCTCCATTCTGTGACTTCACAAAACTGCATTCTATGATTTCACACACCTCCATACTATGACTTCACACAACTCCATATATGACTTCACACACCTGCATTCTGACATCACACACCTCCATTCTATGACTTCACAGACCTCGAATCTGTGACTTCACTCACCTGCACTCTATGACTTCACACTCCTCCATTCTATGACTTTCCACACCTCCTTTCTATGACTTCACCACCTCCAATCTATGACTACACACCTCCATTCTGACTTCAAACACCTTCATTCTGTGAATTCACACACCTCCATTCTATGTGTTCACACACCTCCATTCTATGACTTCACACACTTCCATTGTGACGTCACACACCTCCATTCTATGAGTTCACACACCTCCATTCTGCCTTCACACACCTCTATTTCATGACATCGCACACCTCCATTCTGATATCACACACCTCCATTCTATGACTTCACGGACCTCGAATCTGTGACTTCTCTCGCCTGCATTCTATGACTTTACACTCCTCCATTCTATGACTTCCCACACCTCTTTCTATGACTTCACACACCTTCATTTTTACTTCAGAAACATCCATTCTATGACTTCACACACCTCCATTCTATGACTTCACAAACCTTCATTCTGTGACTACACACACCTCCATTCTGAGTTGACACACCTCCATTCTATGACTTCACACACTTCCATTCTATGACGTCACACACCTCTATTCTGTGACTTCACAAACCTCCATTCTGAGTTTACACACCTCCATTCTTTGACTTCACACACCTCTATTCTGTGACTTCACACACCTCCATTGTGTGACTTCACACACTTCCATTCTATGACTTCATAAACCTCTCTTTTATAATTTCACACACCTCCATTCTGTGACTTCACACACCTCCATTCTATGACCTCAAACACCCTCATTCTATGATTTCACACACCTCCATTCTATGATTTCACACATCCATTTTGACTTCACACATCTCTAATATATGACTTCAAACACCTCAATTCTGTGACTTCACACACCTCCATTCTATGACTTCATACCGTCCATTCTGTGACTTCAAACACCTCCATTCTATGTCTTCACACACTTCCATTTTATGACTTCACACACCTCCATTTTATGACTTCACGCACCTCCATTCTATGACTTCACACACCTCCATTCTGAGTTTACACACCTCCATTCTATGACTTCACATACCTCCATTCTTTGACGTCACACCTTTATTCTATGACTTCATACAACTTCATTCTTACTTTACAAACATCCATTCTATAACTTCACACACCTCCATTCTATGACTTCAAACAGCTCCATTCTGTGACTTCACACACCTCCATTCTATGACTTCACACACCTCCATTCTGTGATTTCACACACCTCCATTGTATGACTTCACACACTTCCATTGTGACGTCACTCACCTCCATTCTATGAGTTCACACACCTCCGTTCTGACTTCAAACACCTACATTCTATGACTTCACACACCTCCATTCTGTATTTACATAGCTCCATTCTGTTACTTCACAAAACTGCATTCTATGATTTCACACACCTCCATACTATGACTTCACACAACTCCATATATGACTTCACACACCTGCATTCTGACATCACACACCTCCATTCTATGACTTCACAGACCTCGAATCTGTGACTTCACTCACTTGCACTCTATGACTTCACACTCCTCCATTCTATGACTTTCCACACCTCCTTTCTATGACTTCACCACCTCCAATCTATGACTACACACCTCCATTCTGACTTCACACACCTTCATTCTGTGAATTCACACACCTCCATTCTATGTGTTCACACACCTCCATTCTATGACTTCACACACTTCCATTGTGACGTCACACACCTCCATTCTATGAGTTCACACACCTCCGCTCTGACTTCAAACACCTACATTCTATGACTTCACACACCTCCATTCTGTATTCACACAGCCCCATTCTATGACTTCACGGACCTCGAATCTGTGACTTCACTCGCCTGCATTCTATGACTTTACACTCCTCCATTCTATGACTTCCCACACCTCTTTCTATGACTTCACACACCTTCATTTTTACTTCAGAAACATCCATTCTATGACTTCACACACCTCCATTCTATGACTTCACAAACCTCCATTCTGTGACTACACACACCTCCATTCTGAGTTGACACACCTCCATTCTATGACTTCACACACTTCCATTCTATGACGTCACACACCTCCATTCTGTGACTTCACACACCTCTATTCTGTGACTTCACACACCTCCATTGTGTGACTTCACACACTTCCATTCTATGACTTCATAAACCTCTCTTTTATAATTTCACACACCTCCATTCTGTGACTTCACACACCTCCATTCTATGACCTCACACACCCTCATTCTATGATTTCACACACCTACATTCTATGACTTCACACACCTCCATTCTGTATTCACACAGCTCCATTCTGTGACTTCACAAAACTGCATTCTATGATTTCACACACCTCCATACTATGACTTCACACAACTCCATCTATGACTTCACACACCTGCATTCTGACATCACACACCTCCATTCTATGACTTCACACACCTCGAATCTGTGACTTCACTCACCTGCACTCTATGACTTCACACTCCTCCATTCTATGACTTTCCACACCTCTTTCTATGACTTCACCACCTCCAATCTATGACTACACACCTCCATTCTGACTTCACACACCTTCATTCTGTGAATTCACACACCTCCATTCTACGTGTTCACATACCTCCATTCTATGACTTCACACACCTTCATTCTTACTTCAGAAACATCCATTCTATGACTTCACAAAACCCCATTCTATGACTTCACAGACCTCCATTCTGTGACTTCACACACCTCCATTCTGAGTTCACATAACTCCATTCGGTGACTTCACACACCTCCATTCTGACTTCACACACCTCCATTCTATGACTTCACACACTTCCATTCTATGACTTCACACACCTTCATTCTATGACTTCACACACCTCCATTCTGTGTTCACACACCTCCATTCTATGACTTCACAGACCTCGAATATGTGATTTCACTCACCTCCACTCTAGGACTTCACACTCCTCCATTCTATGACTTCCCACATCTCCTTTCTATGACTTCACCCACCTCCATTTTATGACTTAACACACCTCCATTCTGACTTCACACACGTCCATTCTATGACTTCACACACTTCCATTCTATGACTTCACACACCTCCATTCTGTGACTTCACACACCTCCATTCTGTGACTTCACACAGCTCCATTCTGTGACTTCACACACCTACATTCTCCGACTTCACACACCTCCATTCTATGACTTCACACATCCATTTTGACTTCACACACCTCCAATATATAACTTCAAACACCTCAATTCTGTGACTTCACACACCTCCATTCTATGAAATCATACCCGTCCATTCTGTGACTTCACACACCTCCATTCTGTGACTTCACCCACCTCCATTCTATGACTTCACACATCCATTTTGACTTCACACACCTCCAATATATAACTTCAAACACCTCAATTCTGTGACTTCACACACCTCTATTCTGTGACTTCACACACCTCCATTGTATGACTTCACACACCTCCATTCTGTGACTTCACAAACCTCCATTCTATGATTTCACACACCTCCAATCTATGACTTCACACACATATATTTTATGACGTCACACACCTCCATTTTGACATCACACACCTCCATTATGTGACTCCACACACCTCCCTTCTGTGACTTCACACACCTCCATTCTGTGACTTCACACACCTCTATTCTGTGACTTCACACATCTCCATTTTATGAGTTCACATACCTCCATTCTGTGACTTCACCTACCTCCATTCTATGACTTCACAAACCTCCAATCTGTGACTTCACACACCTCCATTCTGTGACTTCACAAACCTCCATTCTATGATTTCATACACCTCCAATCTATGACTTCACACACCTCCATTTTATGAGGTCACACACCTCCATTTTGACCTCTCACACCTCCATTATGTGACTTCACACACCCCTCTTTTGTGACTTCACACACCTCCATTCTATGACTTCACACACCTTCATTGTATGACTTCGCACACCTCCATTCTATGACTTCACACACTTCCATTCTATGATTTCACATACCATCATACGATGACTTCACACACCTCCATTCTGTGCCTTCACACACCTCCATTCTGAGTTCACACACCTCCATTCTGTGACTTCACAAACCTCTATTCTATGATTTCACACACCTCCATTCTATGACTGATCACACCTCCATTTTGACTTCACACACTTCCATTCTGTGACTTCACACACCTCCATTCGATGACTTCACACACTTCCATTATGACGTCACACACCTCCATTCTATGAGTTCACACACCTACATTCTATGACTTCACACAACTTCATTCGACTTCACACACCTCCATTCTATGAATTCACAGACCTCGAATCTGTGACTTCACTCACCTCCAATCTATGACTTCACACTCCTCCATTCTATGACTTCCAACACCTCCTTTCTATGACTTCACACCCCCATTCTGACTTCACACACCTCCATTATGTGACTTCACACACCTCCATTATATGACGTCACACAACTCCGTTCTATGACTTCACACACCTCCATTCTATGACTTCACACACCTCCATTCTGTGACTTCACACACCTCCATTCTATGACTTCACACACCTTCATTCTTACTTCACAAACATACATTCTATGTCTTCACAGACCTCCATTCTATGAGTTCACACACCTCCATTCTTTGACTTCACACACCTTCATTCTTTGACTTCACACACCTCCATTCTGACTTCACACACGTCCATTCTATGACTTCACACACCTCCATTCTATGACTTCACACACCTTCATTCTTACTTCAGAAACATCCATTCTATGACCTCACACACCTCCATCTATGACTTCACAAACCTCCATTCTGTGAATTCACACACCTCCATTCTTTGACTTCACACATTTCCAATCTATGATTTCACATACCTCCATGCTATGACTTCACACACCTCCATTCTGTGACTTCACACACCTCCATTCTATGACTTCACACACCTCCATTCTGTGACTTCACAAACCTTCATTCTATGATTTCACGCACCTCCATTTTATGACTTCACAAACCTCCATTCTTTGACTTCACACACCTCCATTCTGTGACTTCACACACATCCATTCTGTGACTTCACACATCCCCATTCTGTGACTTCACACACCTCCTTTCTCCGACTTCACAGACCTTCATTCTATGACTTCACACATCCATTTTGGCTTCACACAACTCCAATATACAACTTCAAACACCTCAATTCTGTGACTTCACACACCTCCATTCTATAAATTCATACCCGTCCATTCTGTGACTTCACACACCTCCATTCTTTGACTTCACACAGCTCCATTCTGTGACTTCACCCAACTGCATTCTGTGACTTCCCACACGTCCATTCTCCGACTTCACACCCCTCCAATTTGACTTCACACACCTCCATTCTAAGACATCACACACCTCCATTCTGTGACTTCACACACCTCCATACTATGAATTCACACACTTCCATTGTGACCTCACACACCTCTATTCTATGAGTTCACACACCTCCATTCTATGACTTCACACACCTCCATTCAGACTTCACACACCTCCATTCTATGACTTCACAGACCTCGAATCTGTGACTTCACTCACCTCCACTCTATGACTTCACACTCCTCCATTCTCTGACTTCCCACACCTCCTTTCTATGACTTCACCAACCTCTATTCTATGACTTCACACCTCCATTCTGACTTCACACACCTCCATTCTGTGACTTCACACACCTCCATTATATGATATCACACACCTCCATTCTATGACTTCACACACCTCCATTCTATGACTTCACACACTTCCATTGTGACGTCACACACCTCCATTCTATGAGTTCACATACCTCCATTCTGAGTTCACACACCTCCATTCTATGACTTCACACACCTCCATTCTGACTTCACACAACTCTATTCTATGACTTCGCACACCTCCATTCTTATATCACACACCTCCATTCTATGACTTCAGAGACCTCGAATCTGTGACTTCACTCGCCTGCATTCTAGGACTTTACATTCCTCCATTCTATGACTTCCCACACCTCTTTCTATGACTTCACACACCTTCATTTTTACTTCAGAAACATCCATTCTATGACTTCACACACCTCCATTCTATGACTTCACAAACCTCCATTCTGTGACTTCACACATCTCCATTCTGAGTTCACACACCTCCATTCGGTGACTTCACACATCTCCATTCTGACTTCACACAACTCCATTCTATGACTTCACACACTTCCATTCTATGACTTCACACACCTCTATTCTGTGACTTCACAATCCTCCATTCGGAGTTCACACACCTCCATTCTGTGACTTCACACACCTCCATTCTATGACTTCACACACCTCCATTGTGTGACTTCACACACTTCCATTCTATGACTTCATATACCTCCCTTTTATAATTTCACACCCCTCCATTCTATGATTTCACACATCCATTTTGACTTCAAACACCTCTAATATATGACTTCAAACACCTCAATTCTGTGACTTCACACACCTCCATTCTATGACTTCACAAACCTCCATTCTTTGACTTCACACACCTCCATTCTGTGACTTCACACACCTCCATTCTGTGACTTCACACAGCCCCATTCTGTGACTTCACACACCTCCATTCTCCGACTTCACACACCTCCATTCTATGACTTCACACATCCATTTTGACTTCACACAACTCCAATATATACCTTCAAACACCTCCATTCTGTGACTTCCCACACCTCCATTCTCCGACTTCACACCCCTCCAATTTGACTTCACATACCTCCATTCTATGACTTCACACACCTCCATTCTATGATTACACACACCCCCAATCTATGACTTCACACACCTACATTTTATGACGTCACACACCTCCATTTTGACTTCACACACCTCCATTATGTGACTCCACACACCTCCCTTCTGTGAATTCACACACCTCCATTCTATGACTTCACACACCTTCATTGTATGACTTCACACACCTCCATTCTATGACTTCACACACTTCCATTCTATGATTTCACATACCTCCATGCTATGACTTCACACACCTCCATTCTGTGACTTCACACACCTCCATTCTATGACTTCACACACCTCAATTCTGTGACTTCACAAACCTTCATTCTATGATTTCACACACCTCCATTCTATGACTTCACACACCTCCATTTTAGGACATCACACACCTCCATTTTGACTTCACACACCTCCATTTTGTGACTTCACACACCTCCATACTATGAATTCACACACTTCCATTGTGACGTCACACACTTCTATTCTATGAGTTCACACACCTCCATTCTATGACTTCACACACCTCCATTCAGACTTCACAAATCTCCATTCTATGACTTCACAGACCTCGAATCTGTGACTTCACTTACCTCCACTCTATGACTTCACACTCCTCCATTCTCTGACTTCCCACACCTCCTTTCTATGACTTCACCCACCTCTATTCTATGACTTCACACCTCCATTCTGACTTCACACACCTCCATTCTGTGACTTCACACACCTCCATTATATGATATCACACACCTTCATTCTATGACTTCACACACCTCCATTCTATGACTTCACACACTTCCATTGTGACGTCACACACCTCCATTCTATGAGTTCACACACCTCCATTCTGACTTCACACACCTCCATTCTATGACTTCACACACCTCCTTTCTATGACTTCACACACCTCCATTCTATGACTTCACACACTTCCATTGTGACGTCACACACCTCCATTCTATGAGTTCACACCCCTCCAATTTGACTTCACACACCTCCATTCTATGACTTCACACACCTCCATTCTGATATCACACACCTCCATTCTATGACTTCACAGACCTCGAATCTGTGACTTCACTCGCCTGCATTCTATGACTTTACATTCCTCCATTCTATGACTTCCCACACCACTTTCTTTGACTTCACACACCTTCATTTTTACTTTAGAAACATCCATTCTATGACTTCACACACCTCCATTCTATGACTTCACAAACCTCGATTCTGTGACTTCACACATCTCCATTCTGAGTTCACACAACTCCATTCGGTGACTTCACACATCTCCATTCTGACTTCACACACCTCCATTGTATGACTTCACACACTTCCATTCTAAGACTTCACACACCTCCATTTTATAACTTCACACACCTCCATTCTATGACTTCACACACCTTCATTGTATGACTTCACACACCTCCATTCTATGACTTCACACACTTCCATTCTATGATTTCACATACTTCCATGCTATGACTTCACACACCTCCATTCTGTGACTTCACACACCTCCATTCTATGACTTCACACACCTCAATTCTGTGACTTCACAAACCTTCATTCTATGATTTCACACACCTCCATTCTATGACTTCACACACCTCCATTTTAGGACATCACACAACTCCATTTTGACTTCACACACCTCCATTCTGTGACTTCACACACCTCCATACTATGAATTCACACACTTCCATTGTGACCTCACACACCTCTATTCTGTGTGTTCACACACCTCCATTCTATGACTTCACACACCTCCATTCAGACTTCACACACCTCCATTCTATGACTTCACAGATCTCGAATCTGTGACTTCACTCACCTCCACTCTATGACTTCACACTCCTCCATTCTCTGACTTCCCACACCTCCTTTCTATGACTCCACCCACCTCTATTCTATGACTTCACACCTCCATTCTGACTTCACACACCTCCATTCTGTGACTTCACACACCTCCATTCCATGACTTCACACACTTCCATTGTGACGTCACACACCTCCATTCTATGACTCCACACACCTCCCTTCTGTGACTTCACACACCTCCATTCTATGACTTCACACACTTCCATTCTATGACTTCATACACCGCCATTCCGTGACTTCACACACCTGCATTGTGAGTTCAAACACCTCCATTCTGTGACCTCACACACCTCCATTCTGCGATTTCACACACCTCCATTCTGAGATGTCACACCTCCATTCTATGAATTCACACACCTCCATTCTGTGATTTCGCACACCTCAATTCTATGACTTCACACAACTCCATTCTGTGACTTCACACATCTCCATTCTTAGTTCACACACCTCCATTCTGTGACTTCACACACCTCCATTCTGTGACTTCACACACCTCCATTCTATGACTTCACACACCTCGATTCTATGACTTCAAACAGCTTCATTCTGTGACTTCACACACCTCCATTCTATGTCTTCACACACCTCCATTCTCTGACTTCACACACCTCCATTGTATGACTTCACACACTTCCATTGTGACGTCACTCACCTCCATTCTATGAGTTCACACACCTCCGTTCTGACTTCAAACACCTACATTCTATGACTTCACACACCTCCATTCTGTATTCACACAGCTCCATTCTGTGACTTCACACACCTCCATTGTATGACTTCACACACTTCCATTGTGACGTCACTCACCTCCATTCTATGAGTTCACACACCTCCGTTCTGACTTCAAAAACCTACATTCTATGACTTCACACACCTCCATTCTGACTTCAAAAACCTACATTCTATGACTTCACACACCTCCATTCTGTATTCAAACAGCTCCATTCTATGACTTCACACACCTCCATTCTGTGACTTCACAAACCTCCATTCTATGATTTCACACACCTCCAATCTATGACTTCACACACCTACATTTTATGACGTCACACACCGCCATTTTGACTTCAGACACCTCGATTATGTGACTCCACACACCTCCCTTCTGTGACTTCACACACCTCCATTCTATGACTTCACACACTTCCATTCTATGACTTCACACACCGCCATTCCGTGACTTCACACACCTGCATTGTGAGTTCAAACACCTCCATTCTGTGACCTCACACACCTCCATTCTGCGATTTCACACACCTCCATTCTGAGATGTCACACCTCCATTCTATGAATTCACACACCTCCATTCTGTGATTTCACACACCTCAATTCTATGACTTCACACAACTCCATTCTGTGACTTCACACATTTCCATTCTGAGTTCACACACCTCCATTCTGTGACTTCACACACCTCCATTCTGTGACTTCACACACCTCCATTCTATGACTTCACACACCTCCATTATGTGACTTCACAAACCTCCATTCTATGATTTCACACACCTGCAATCTATGACTTCACATACCTCCATTTTATGACGTCACACACCTCCATTTTGACTTCTCACACCTCCATTATGTGACTTCACACACCTCTCTTCTGTGACACCACACACCTCCATTCTATGACTTCACACACCTTCATTGTATGACATTGCACACCTCCATTCTATGACTTCACACACTTCCATTCTATGATTTCACATACCTTCATACGATGACTTCACACACCTCCATTCTGTGACTTCACACACCTCCATTCTGAGTTCACACACCTCCATTCTGTGACTTCACAAATCTCTATTCTCTGATTTCACACACCTCCATTCTATGACTTCACAAACCTCCATTCTTTGACTTCACACACCTCCATCCTGTGACTTCACACAACTCCATTCTGTGACTTCACACAGCTCCATCCTGTGACTTCACACACCTCCATTCTCCGACTTCACACACCTCCATTCTATGATTTCACACATCCATTTTGACTTCACACAACTCCAATATATAACTTCAAACACCTCAATTCTGTGACTTCACACACCTCCATTCTATGAATTCATACCCGTCCATTCTGTGATTTCACACACCTCCATTCTTTGACTTGACACAGCTCCATTCTGTGACTTCACCCACCTCCCTTTTGTGACTTCCCACACCGCCATTCTCTGACTTCACACCCCTCCAATTTGACTTCACATACCTCCATTCTATGACTTCACACACCTCCATTCTGTGACTTCACAAACCTCCATTCTATGATTTCACACACCCCAAATCTATGACTTCACACACATACATTTTATGAGGTCACACACCTCCATTTTGACTTCACACACCTCCATTATGTGACTCCACACACCTCCCTTCTGTGAATTCACACACCTTCATTCTATGACTTCACACACCTTCATTGTATGACTTTACACACCTCCATTCTATGACTTCACACACTTCCATTCTATGATTTCACATACCTCCATGCTATGACTTCACACACCTCCATTCTGTGACTTCACACACCTCCATTCTATGACTTCACACACCTCAATTCTGTGACTTCACAAACTTCATTCTATGATTTCACACACCTCCATTCTATGACTTCACACACCTCCATTTTAGAACATCACACACCTCCATTTTGACTTCAGTCACCTCCATTCTTTGACTTCACACACCTCCATACTATGAATTCACACACTTCCATTGTGACGTCACACACCTCTATTCTATGAGTTCACACACCTCCATTCTATGACTTCACACACCTCCATTCTGACTTCACACACCTCCATTCTATGACTTCACAGACCTCGAATCTGTGACTTCACTCACCTCTACTCTATGACTTCACACTCCTCCATTCTCTGACTTCCCACACCTCCTTTCTATGACTTCACCCACCTCTATTCTATCACTTCACACCTCCATTCTGACTTCACACACCTCCATTCTGTGACTTCACACACCTCCATTATATGATATCACACACCTCCATTCTATGACTTCACACACCTCCATTCTATGACTTCACACACTTCCATTGTGACGTCACACACCTCCATTCTATGAGTTCACACACCTTCATTCTGACTTCACACACCTCCATTCTATGACTTCACACACCTCCATTCTGATATCACACACTTCCATTGTATGACTTCACAGACCTCGAATCTGTGACTTCACTCGCCTGCATTCTATGACTTTACATTCCTCCATTCTATGACTTCCCACACCTCTTTCTATGACTTCACACACCTTCATTTTTACTTCAGAAACATCCATTTTATGACTTCACACACCTCCATTTTATGACTTCACAAACCTCCATTTTGTGACTTCACACATCTCCATTCTGAGTTCACACAACTCCATTCGGTGACTTATCACATCTCCATTCTGACTTCACACACCTCCATTCTATGACTTCACACACTTCCATTCTATGGCTTCACACACCTCTATTCTGTGACTTCACAAACCTCCATTCTGAGTTCACACACCTCCATTCTGTGACTTCACACACCTCCATTCTGTGACTTCACACACCTCCATTGTGTGACTTCACACACTTCCATTCTATGACTTCATAAACCTCCCTTTTATAATTTCACACACCTCCATTCTGTGACTTCACACACCTCCATTCTATGACCTCACACACCCTCATTCTATGATTTCACAAACCTCCATTCTATGATTTCACACACCCCAAATCTATGACTTCACACACATACATTTTATGAGGTCACACACCTCCATTTTGACTTCACACACCTCCATTATGTGACTCCACACACCTCCCTTCTGTGAATTCACACACCTTCATTCTATGACTTCACACACCTTCATTGTATGACTTTACACACCTCCATTCTATGACTTCACACACTTCCATTCTATGATTTCACATACCTCCATGCTATGACTTCACACACCTCCATTCTGTGACTTCACACACCTCCATTCTATGACTTCACACACCTCAATTCTGTGACTTCACAAACTTCATTCTATGATTTCACACACCTCCCTTCTATGACTTCACACACCTCCATTTTAGAACATCACACACCTCCATTTTGACTTCAGTCACCTCCATTCTTTGACTTCACACACCTCCATACTATGAATTCACACACTTCCATTGTGACGTCACACACCTCTATTCTATGAGTTCACACACCTCCATTCTATGACTTCACACACCTCCATTCTGACTTCACACACCTCCATTCTATGACTTCACAGACCTCGAATCTGTGACTTCACTCACCTCTACTCTATGACTTCACACTCCTCCATTCTCTGACTTCCCACACCTCCTTTCTATGACTTCACCCACCTCTATTCTATCACTTCACACCTCCATTCTGACTTCACACACCTCCATTCTGTGACTTCACACACCTCCATTATATGATATCACACACCTCCATTCTATGACTTCACACACCTCCATTCTATGACTTCACACACTTCCATTGTGACGTCACACACCTCCATTCTATGAGTTCACACACCTTCATTCTGACTTCACACACCTCCATTCTGATATCACACACTTCCATTCTATGACTTCACAGACCTCGAATCTGTGACTTCACTCGCCTGCATTCTATGACTTTACATTCCTCCATTCTATGACTTCCCACACCTCTTTCTATGACTTCACACACCTTCATTTTTACTTCAGAAACATCCATTTTATGACTTCACACACCTCCATTTTATGACTTCACAAACCTCCATTTTGTGACTTCACACATCTCCATTCTGAGTTCACACAACTCCATTCGGTGACTTATCACATCTCCATTCTGACTTCACACACCTCCATTCTATGACTTCACACACTTCCATTCTATGGCTTCACACACCTCTATTCTGTGACTTCACAAACCTCCATTCTGAGTTCACACACCTCCATTCTGTGACTTCACACACCTCCATTCTGTGACTTCACACACCTCCATTGTGTGACTTCACACACTTCCATTCTATGACTTCATAAACCTCCCTTTTATAATTTCACACACCTCCATTCTGTGACTTCACACACCTCCATTCTATGACCTCACACACCCTCAGTCTATGATTTCACAAACCTCCATTCTATGATTTCACACACCCCAAATCTATGACTTCACACACATACATTTTATGAGGTCACACACCTCCATTTTGACTTCACACACCTCCATTATGTGACTCCACACACCTCCCTTCTGTGAATTCACACACGTCCATTCTATGACTTCACACACCTCCATTCTTTCACTTCACACACCTCCATTCTGTGACTTCACACACCTCCATTCTGTGACTTCACACATCCATTTTGACTTCACACAACTCCAATCTATAACTTCAAACACCTCAGTTCTGTGACTTCACACACCTCCATTCTATGAATTCATACCCGTCCATTCTGTGATTTCACATACCTCCATTCCTTGACTTCACACACCTCCATTCTGTGACTTCACACACCTCCATTTTAGAACATCACACACCTCCATTTTGACTTCAGTCACCTCCATTCTTTGACTTCACACACCTCCATACTATGAATTCACACACTTCCATTGTGACGTCACACACCTCTATTCTATGAGTTCACACACCTCCATTCTATGACTTCACACACCTCCATTCTGACTTCACACACCTCCATTCTATGACTTCACAGACCTCGAATCTGTGACTTCACTCACCTCTACTCTATGACTTCACACTCCTCCATTCTCTGACTTCCCACACCTCCTTTCTATGACTTCACCCACCTCTATTCTATGACTTCACACCTCCATTCTGACTTCACACACCTCCATTCTGTGACTTCACACACCTCCATTATATGATATCACACACCTCCATTCTATGACTTCACACACCTCCATTCTATGACTTCACACACTTCCATTGTGACGTCACACACCTCCATTCTATGAGTTCACACACCTTCATTCTGACTTCACACACCTCCATTCTGATATCACACACTTCCATTCTATGACTTCACAGACCTCGAATCTGTGACTTCACTCGCCTGCATTCTATGACTTTACATTCCTCCATTCTATGACTTCCCACACCTCTTTCTATGACTTCACACACCTTCATTTTTACTTCAAAACATCCATTTTATGACTTCACACACCTCCATTTTATGACTTCACAAACCTCCATTTTGTGACTTCACACATCTCCATTCTGAGTTCACACAACTCCATTCGGTGACTTATCACATCTCCATTCTGACTTCACACACCTCCATTCTATGACTTCACACACTTCCATTCTATGGCTTCACACACCTCTATTCTGTGACTTCACAAACCTCCATTCTGAGTTCACACACCTCCATTCTGTGACTTCACACACCTCCATTCTGTGACTTCACACACCTCCATTGTGTGACTTCACACACTTCCATTCTATGACTTCATAAACCTCCCTTTTATAATTTCACACACCTCCATTCTGTGACTTCACACACCTCCATTCTATGACCTCACACACCCTCATTCTATGATTTCACAAACCTCCATTCTATGATTTCACACACCCCAAATCTATGACTTCACACACATACATTTTATGAGGTCACACACCTCCATTTTGACTTCACACACCTCGATTATGTGACTCCACACACCTCCCTTCTGTGAATTCACACACGTCCATTCTATGACTTCACACACCTCCATTCTTTCACTTCACACACCTCCATTCTGTGACTTCACACACCTCCATTCTGTGACTTCACACATCCATTTTGACTTCACACAACTCCAATCTATAACTTCAAACACCTCAGTTCTGTGACTTCACACACCTCCATTCTATGAATTCATACCCGTCCATTCTGTGATTTCACATACCTCCATTCCTTGACTTCACACACCTCCATTCTGTGACTTCACACACCTCCATTTTAGAACATCACACACCTCCATTTTGACTTCAGTCACCTCCATTCTTTGACTTCACACACCTCCATACTATGAATTCACACACTTCCATTGTGACGTCACACACCTCTATTCTATGAGTTCACACACCTCCATTCTATGACTTCACACACCTCCATTCTGCCTTCACACACCTCCATTCTATGACTTCACAGACCTCGAATCTGTGACTTCACTCACCTCTACTCTATGACTTCACACTCCTCCATTCTCTGACTTCCCACACCTCCTTTCTATGACTTCACCCACCTCTATTCTATGACTTCACACCTCCATTCTGACTTCACACACCTCCATTCTGTGACTTCACACACCTCCATTATATGATATCACACACCTCCATTCTATGACTTCACACACCTCCATTCTATGACTTCACACACTTCCATTGTGACGTCACACACCTCCATTCTATGAGTTCACACACCTTCATTCTGACTTCACACACCTCCATTCTATGACTTCACACACCTCCATTCTGATATCACACACTTCCATTCTATGACTTCACAGACCTCGAATCTGTGACTTCACTCGCCTGCATTCTATGACTTTACATTCCTCCATTCTATGACTTCCCACACCTCTTTCTATGACTTCACACACCTTCATTTTTACTTCAGAAACATCCATTTTATGACTTCACACACCTCCATTTTATGACTTCACAATCCTCCATTTTGTGACTTCACACATCTCCATTCTGAGTTCACACAACTCCATTCGGTGACTTATCACATCTCCATTCTGACTTCACACACCTCCATTCTATGACTTCACACACTTCCATTCTATGGCTTCACACACCTCTATTCTGTGACTTCACACACCTCCATTATATGATATCACACACCTCCATTCTATGACTTCACACACCTCCATTCTATGACTTCACACACTTCCATTGTGACGTCACACACCTCCATTCTATGAGTTCACACACCTCCATTCTGACGTCACACACCTCCATTCTATGACTTCACACACCTCCTTTCTATGACTTCACACACCTCCATTCTATGACTTCACACACTTCCATTGTGACGTCACACACCTCCATTCTATGAGTTCACACCCCTCCAATTTGACTTCACACACCTCCATTCTATGACTTCACACACCTCCATTCTGATATCACACACCTCCATTCTATGACTTCACAGACCTCGAATCTGTGACTTCACTCGCCTGCATTCTATGACTTTACATTCCTCCATTCTATGACTTCCCACACCACTTTCTTTGACTTCACACACCTTCATTTTTACTTTAGAAACATCCATTCTATGACTTCACACACCTCCATTCTATGACTTCACAAACCTCGATTCTGTGACTTCACACATCTCCATTCTGAGTTCACACAACTCCATTCGGTGACTTCACACATCTCCATTCTGACTTCACACACCTCCATTCTATGACTTCACACACTTCCATTCTAAGACTTCACACACCTCCATTTTATAACTTCACACACCTCCATTCTATGACTTCACACACCTTCATTGTATGACTTCACACACCTCCATTCTATGACTTCACACACTTCCATTCTATGATTTCACATACCTCCATGCTATGACTTCACACACCTCCATTCTGTGACTTCACACACCTCCATTCTATGACTTCACACACCTCAATTCTGTGACTTCACAAACCTTCATTCTATGATTTCACACACCTCCATTCTATGACTTCACACACCTCCATTTTAGGACATCACACAACTCCATTTTGACTTCACACACCTCCATTCTGTGACTTCACACACCTCCATACTATGAATTCACACACTTCCATTGTGACCTCACACACCTCTATTCTGTGTGTTCACACACCTCCATTCTATGACTTCACACACCTCCATTCAGACTTCACACACCTCCATTCTATGACTTCACAGATCTCGAATCTGTGACTTCACTCACCTCCACTCTATGACTTCACACTCCTCCATTCTGTGACTTCCCACACCTCCTTTCTATGACTCCACCCACCTCTATTCTATGACTTCACACCTCCATTCTGACTTCACACACCTCCATTCTGTGACTTCACACACCTCCATTACATGATATCACACACCTCCATTCTATGACTTCACACACCTCCATTCCATGACTTCACACACTTCCATTGTGACGTCACACACCTCCATTCTATGACTCCACACACCTCCCTTCTGTGACTTCACACACCTCCATTCTATGACTTCACACACTTCCATTCTATGACTTCATACACCGCCATTCCGTGACTTCACACACCTGCATTGTGAGTTCAAACACCTCCATTCTGTGACCTCACACACCTCCATTCTGCGATTTCACACACCTCCATTCTGGGATGTCACACCTCCATTCTATGAATTCACACACCTCCATTCTGTGATTTCACACACCTCAATTCTATGACTTCACACAACTCCATTCTGTGACTTCACACATCTCCATTCTTAGTTCACACACCTCCATTCTGTGACTTCACACACCTCCATTCTGTGACTTCACACACCTCCATTCTATGACTTCACACACCTCCATTCTATGACTTCAAACAGCTTCATTCTGTGACTTCACACACCTCCATTCTATGACTTCACACACCTCCATTCTCTGACTTCACACACCTCCATTGTATGACTTCACACACTTCCATTGTGACGTCACTCACCTCCATTCTATGAGTTCACACACCTCCGTTCTGACTTCAAACACCTACATTCTATGACTTCACACACCTCCATTCTGTATTCACACAGCTCCATTCTGTGACTTCACACACCTCCATTGTATGACTTCACACACTTCCATTGTGACGTCACTCACCTCCATTCTATGAGTTCACACACCTCCGTTCTGATTTCAAAAACCTACATTCTATGACTTCACACACCTCCATTCTGTATTCAAACAGCTCCATTCTATGACTTCACACACCTCCATTCTGTGACTTCACAAACCTCCATTCTATGATTTCACACACCTCCAATCTATGACTTCACACACCTACATTTTATGACGTCACACACCGCCATTTTGACTTCAGACACCTCGATTATGTGACTCCACACACCTCCCTTCTGTGACTTCACACACCTCCATTCTATGACTTCACACACTTCCATTCTATGACTTCACACACCGCCATTCCGTGACTTCACACACCTGCATTGTGAGTTCAAACACCTCCATTCTGTGACCTCACACACCTCCATTCTGCGATTTCACACACCTCCATTCTGAGATGTCACACCTCCATTCTATGAATTCACACACCTCCATTCTGTGATTTCACACACCTCAATTCTATGACTTCACACAACTCCATTCTGTGACTTCACACATCTCCATTCTGAGTTCACACACCTCCATTCTGTGACTTCACACACCTCCATTCTGTGACTTCACACACCTCCATTCTATGACTTCACACACCTCCATTCTGTGACTTCACAAACCTCCATTCTATGATTTCACATACCTGCAATCTATGACTTCACACACCTCCATTTTATGACGTCACACACCTCCATTTTGACTTCTCACACCTCCATTATGTGACTTCACACACCTCTCTTCTGTGACACCACACACCTCCATTCTATGACTTCACACACCTTCATTGTATGACATTGCACACCTCCATTCTATGACTTCACACACTTCCATTCTATGATTTCACATACCTTCATACGATGACTTCACACACCTCCGTTCTGTGACTTCCCACACCTCCATTCTGAGTTCACACACCTCCATTCTGTGACTTCACAAATCTCTATTCTCTGATTTCACACACCTCCATTCTATGACTTCACAAACCTCCATTCTTTGACTTCACACACCTCCATCCTGTGACTTCACACAACTCCATTCTGTGACTTCACACAGCTCCATCCTGTGACTTCACACACCTCCATTCTCCGACTTCACACACCTCCATTCTATGATTTCACACATCCATTTTGACTTCACACAACTCCAATATATAACTTCAAACACCTCAATTCTGTGACTTCACACACCTCCATTCTATGAATTCATACCCGTCCATTCTGTGATTTCACACACCTCCATTCTTTGACTTGACACAGCTCCATTCTGTGACTTCACCCACCTCCCTTTTGTGACTTCCCACACCGCCATTCTCTGACTTCACACCGCTCCAATTTGACTTCACATACCTCCATTCTATGACTTCACACACCTCCATTCTGTGACTTCACAAACCTCCATTCTATGATTTCACACACCCCAAATCTATGACTTCACACACATACATTTTATGAGGTCACACACCTCCATTTTGACTTCACACACCTCCATTATGTGACTCCACACACCTCCCTTCTGTGAATTCACACACCTTCATTCTATGACTTCACACACCTTCATTGTATGACTTTACACACCTCCATTCTATGACTTCACACACTTCCATTCTATGATTTCACATACCTCCATGCTATGACTTCACACACCTCCATTCTGTGACTTCACACACCTCCATTCTATGACTTCACACACCTCAATTCTGTGACTTCACAAACTTCATTCTATGATTTCACACACCTCCATTCTATGACTTCACACACCTCCATTTTAGAACATCACACACCTCCATTTTGACTTCAGTCACCTCCATTCTTTGACTTCACACACCTCCATACTATGAATTCACACACTTCCATTGTGACGTCACACACCTCTATTCTATGAGTTCACACACCTCCATTCTATGACTTCACACACCTCCATTCTGACTTCACACACCTCCATTCTATGACTTCACAGACCTCGAATCTGTGACTTCACTCACCTCTACTCTATGACTTCACACTCCTCCATTCTCTGACTTCCCACACCTCCTTTCTATGACTTCACCCACCTCTATTCTATGACTTCACACCTCCATTCTGACTTCACACACCTCCATTCTGTGACTTCACACACCTCCATTATATGATATCACACACCTCCATTCTATGACTTCACACACCTCCATTCTATGACTTCACACACTTCCATTGTGACGTCACACACCTCCATTCTATGAGTTCACACACCTTCATTCTGACTTCACACACCTCC